>SJYO01020080.1:127752169-127896250 GCA_006410555.1 Capra ibex
ACATAGAGAGAAACGGACCGTTTCGTTATTTCGATAAGAAAAGTTGAAGTGGGTTGTGAGACGAAGGTTTTAAACTAAACCATAAATAAGTGTCTCCGGTTCTAAAACAGTCACCATCTTCGTTATTTGAGTGGAAACACAATGATCGTTTAACAAAGCCACCACGAACACTCCTCAGCTATAAAGTTGTCCATGTTACATCTAAGGTAAAAACACCAGTGGGACGTATTTACAACGATTTTAAAACCGAGAGACATATGGTTCCGGTTTGTCTTTATTAGTACCTCTATATCAGTACGTTCTCTTCCCTTCTCACCGAAATAATGAACCGGTCTTTTTCCCTTTTGTGTCATCCGACCTCGGAGTTCTTGACACGGAGGGAAAGACCACTCATCTCTCTCCAATATACCAGTCCATTCCCATATCTTATCCCTAGTTTTTCCCATAACAACACCCGTTCTAAGCCCACACACGTCCTAGAACCCGTCAGACCAGAGGATTAAGAACTACTCGGAGAGACTAGAGAAATTATAACAGAGTCCACCAAAGCACCGACGAGGTGTAAACTAGTTGTTGACAAGACGGGAAACCTTGAGACTCTTCCAGTACCTCTGACTTCAGAACGGATATTCTTTGTTCCCTGGTTTTCTGGAGGTACAGGTCTTCTGGGTGTCCGGGACAAACTGTAGTATTTGTCCTACCTGGAATGTGGATTTTAGACCGAACCTAAGACTCTGAGTCCTCCAGTACATGTGGTTCTCCCATATTTCTCTAATAGTCGGTGTATCACTCCGAAAGACCTTCGTACTCTGTCTAAGAATTCGTCCAGGCTATTACCAAATTCTTTCATCTGTTTTAAAAGTACCAGAAATACCACCAATCCTCGACCCCGACCTCCCAAGGGAAAATATCAGGTCTCGAACATAACAACATCAATGTACAATGCCCTTTGTTTGAGTGACTCTTCCTGTTACGTCCACCACCTCACGTTAAATAATGTGGTCGCCCGGGTTCTGTCAGAGGAGAATCGGTTCCTGGGACTGGTCAAAAACATTTTTAGAATATATGGGATTCACATGCACGAGTTTGGGTGGAAGGGTTTAAGAGACTTTGATCAGACTTGTTTCCTTTTCTTTCTATGTTAGTTTCAATTGGGCTCTAAGTATACGGAATTTGGGTACTAAACATACGGAATTCGGATTCATCAATTGTCACCTGTTAATAGTTATCCGTACACCAGTATGGGGTTAATCGTATTATCTTAAATACTAAGATAAGTCAATGTGTCTATTAATCCCATAAAAAAACCCGCTGTCTCTCAGATCCATGCTCGGGACCCCGAGAAGGTAGACCCCCAGACCAAAAAGTCAACCATACAACAAAGGTATCTATGACCCGTATCTCGAGTTTCAGGTGTCAGGCCGGGTTCCACCTCAGGACGAAAGTTCTACCTCGGACAAGACAGACAAAGGAGGAAGTCATATCAAACTTAACGGGTGACCGTGGTCACTTACCTTGTGAATCTGAAAGAATCGACGGGTTTACACCTCGTCTACCCTTTCTCCCACACTACCCCAGAATCTCAACAGTCGTTCTCAGTTCTTACTTCAGTCTGAGACGTACCGATTGGGAATCGGTACGAGAGGTTAAAGGGGGAAGAGAGGGTAAGTCGAAGATTTCCTAATTACTTATGAGGTGGGTGTATACGTCTCACACCTCCCTTATATCCATAATTTTCAACAATGTGAACAACTATTTTTTAATTAGTCAGTCAGATTCTTTCTTAAGGTTTTAAAACAAACTCGGTTTCAACTCCTAATATTGGGACCTTCTTGTAGAGTCTTTTGAGACTCTTAACAAGGTGACCAACCTTTAGTTCCGTACCAACATATATATATATATAAAAAAGTTTGGTTCCCGACACATTGTTTACTACATAATAACTGTTTCAGGTCTAAATTCGGGGGGATTACCACCCAGTGCACTGTGGAGTGTTCGAGTTCTTGCATATGATAGAAAATTCCTCAACGAAACAAATACGACCCTCTTACTAAGGGAAACACCAACTTGTCCATAAGGACGACTACCCTCTCCAAACCAAATACGTATTCTCTCTATGTTTTACGAGTCACCACCCCTGTCTTCCGGTTTCCCGTCTCTTAACACAAATTTAAAAAGAACAGAACGGTATTTTATATTTTAAATAAAGTGTATGAGTTGTAACTATTCTTAAGTTATCTTTATGATCATACATCATGACTAAAATCTTTGTTTTGGTGACAACTTCCTCCTTTGTCTTGTCCGAGGTAGAACTTTCGTTCTGAGGTGGAACCCGACCTGACACCTGAAACTCGAGATACGGGTCATAGATACCTTTGCTGCATGGTTGACGTTTTGGTCCGGGGGTCTTCCTTCTCGGGGTCCCGAGAGTAGCGGATTTTCTTATGGGATTAAAAGACACCTTGGCTTATCTTAGTATGTAAGATAATATGAATAACCCCATGCTGGTGTTTGGATAACTAATAACAGGTGACAATTGATGGATCCGAATTCCGAATACTTAGTGTCCAATTGAAACTAACATAGAAAGAAAAAGGAAACAAGTATGATCAAAGTCCCTGAAAACCTCTCCATCCAAACCTGTGCACGCGATATTATTATTCCAAAAGTGTTTTTGACAAGCCCCAAGAACCGATTCTCCTCTGAGACGGAACCCGGGTGACGACATTACTTGACGTGAGGTGATCGACGTGACAGGAAGACTCACTTGAACAAAAGGTCTTACACACCGATATTGTGACACCACTTGTCTGGAACCCCAATGAGGGATAACTGGACAGAAGACCATAAACACGGGAAATATCTTCGTGTTCGACCTTAGTTCTAACGGCCCTCTTTATAGTTACTGGAGTCTATACGTCTACTGTGGTGGGAATACCGTCTTTCACTTCTCCTTGATTTTTCGGAGAACTACTTTTACTTTCTCCTCTCACTTTTTCAACCGAATTTCGAGTTGTAAGTCTTTTACTTCTAGTACCGTAGACCAGGGTAGTGAAGTACCCTTTATCTACCCCTTTGTCACCTTTGTCACAGTCTGAAATAAAAACCCCCGGAGGTTTTAGTGACGTCTACCACTAACGTCGGTACTTTAATTTTCTGCGAATGAGAAACCTTCCTTTCAATATTGGTTGGATCTGTCGTATAAGTTTTCGTGTCTCTAATGAAACGGCTGTNGAGTCTATACGTCTACTGTGGTGGGAATACCGTCTTTCACTTCTCCTTGATTTTTCGGAGAACTACTTTTACTTTCTCCTCTCACTTTTTCAACCGAATTTCGAGTTGTAAGTCTTTTGCTTCTAGTACCGTAGACCAGGGTAGTGAAGTACCCTTTATCTACCCCTTTGTCACCTTTGTCACAGTCTGAAATAAAAACCCCCCGAGGTTTTAGTGACGTCTACCACTAACGTCGGTACTTTAATTTTCTGCGAATGAGAAACCTTCCTTTCAATATTGGTTGGATCTATCGTATAAGTTTTCGTGTCTCTAATGAGACGGCTGTTTCCAGACAGATCAGTTCCGACACCAAAAAGGACACCAGTACATACCTACACTCTTAACCTGACACTTCTTTCGACTCGTGACTGCTTGACTACGAAAACCTTACACCACAACCTCTTCTGAGAACTGTCAGGGAACCTGACGTTCCTCTAGGTTGGTCAGGTAAGATTTCCTCTAGTCAGGACCCACACAATCCTGGTTTGACTTCGGTCCTGTCCGAGATTCCCCGTCCGATCCGGACTCCAAATCAGAGATCCTTTCGCCTCCGTGACCCTTGAGGGCGTCCGTCACATCGAGCTGGTTAGTCTTTTTTAGGGGCATCGGGGGGCGGTCGTGGTCTGGACTCGGTTAGACCTATCCCCACGCTCCAATTTTCAGGACACGCACGCATGCCAAATTAGTTAGTCGATACGACAACGTTCTTGTTTCTTGGCAGACATATTTTCATCTACACTAAGTCTCGAGCCCTGAGAGGATCTCTGAGGTGACCCGACCTACTCTGAACTCGGGATTGATCGTTATTTAGGGAAGTACGAAAACGTAACAACACCTGCAGAATAAAAGAGTCAAAACCCCTGAGCCTGAGACCCGTATTGTCCACAGGAAACCTTCCTGACTACGATTTCGACTTTGAGGTTATCAAACCGGTGGAGTATGTTTCTCAACTGAGAAACCTTTTCTGAGACTACGACCCTCCCTAACCCCCGTCCTCCTCTTTCCCTACTGTCTCCTACTCTACCGACCTACCGTAGTGGTTGAGCTACCTGTTCTCAAACCCACCTGAGGTCCTCAACCACTACCTGTCCCTCCGGACCACACGAGGTTAAGTACCCCAGCGTTTCTCAACCTGTACTGACTAACTGACTTGACTTGACTGTCTTAGGGGAAGGAAACTCACAAGGGGAAGTTCGTCTTAGATGTTGAACTTATAACGTTTCCAGTTTCATAAAGTGTCTACATTAATTCTAGGATTCAGGTAACTACCACTCATTTAATTCTCTCCAATGAGAAACCACTCAGACCGTTAGTCACTTTTGTGAATTTCATTCTGATTCGGGAAGGACTCTCTCCGCCTCTGAGAAGAACGACTGAACTTCTTCATTCTACGGAACAAAGTTCTCTCAAGTACCTGTTCTGAACCGTTCCTTTATACCCGTCCTCGCCCCCGAGATCCTTGATTCTTACCGTAGACCGACTGTAAGTCGTCCTTCAACCCTACGAGTCAGGATGTTGGTGTTCCTCTATTACGGTTGTTACACCCACTTGAACCTTCACCTAAGAAGGGTCAGATCCGAGATCTACTCTTATGTCGGGTTGAGTATGGAACTAAAGTCGGACGACTCTGGGACACGTCTTCTAGGTCGATTCGGTACGGACTTTAGAACTGGGTGTCTTTACACTCGATTATTTACACAGAACAGATTTTAACACTCCAGACACCGGTAAACAATTCGTCACGAGGACCACGAGACACTCTGGGGTACCTTAACATCGGCAAGGGGTGGGTCGAGAAGACAGGTACCTTAAAGGACCGTTCTTATGACCTCACCCAACAGTAAAGGAGGAGGACCAATAGAAGGGTTGAGTCCCCAAGTTTGGACGTAGAGACCGTAACGTCCGTCTAAGAACTGACGACTCAGTGGTCCCTTCGGGAAACAATCCGTCATTATCTATTGATTACGTGTATACAATTTCATTAACAAATAAGAGAGTTCCATTTCTTACCTTTGATGACAGAGTTTAACGGAATTCTTTATTCTTGTTCCCGTCAATCTTATGAAGGACATTAATTCACATAAATTTTCTTACGGGAAGAATACGTTTTTACCTGACCCAGAGACAAACTCATGGAATACGTAATGTAAAAGATTTCTTATCCGAGAGAGGACTGGTCCCAAAACGAACACGGGTTCACGAGTTATGGAATGGACCTTCCATTCCTACGCCCTCGGAGTCCTAAGGACTGAGTCAAGTGTCTACGGTGTTTATAAAGGAGGGACATTACCCTTCGGAGAGATTAATGTGTCTACCAACCTAGGTAAGGTCAGAATACTGAAAGGTTTAATAGCTACAATCTTGTGTTGGGGGTTCTTGTTAAAGGTCCATATACCGTGGTATTTTGTATTGGATTTAATTGAACCGTTCGTCGAAGCATGGGACATCGACTTATAAACGACCGATTATAAACGTGTTGAGTAATGATGGGCAAAACACACAAATCTGTCGAATATCGAGTAAAGAGGGACATTAATCGAAAAATAAATCTACGCTAGGAAAGAGACGGGAGACCGGGTCGGAAGTCCGTCCTCGACCCCCATCAGTGAATGACACACGAACAAATACCCCACTTACTGAACGGACACAGAGGGAAGGTCCAACGGATTCCGTCACTGATGCATAAGACCTTGTCCAATATCGATTGTAAAAAAGAGATGGACGTACTCCTTTCTCATTCGAAAGGAAGAAAGTTTTAAAATTTATCGAAAGTTCCTAGTGTAGAGGTAATGGTTGGACGGGTCAAGGTAATACTGCCTGAGACGTACTTTTGTGTCGAATTTAGAAGGAGACGGATGTGTTTTAAAATATACAAGAATGAGAACAAGTTCTCTGAGTAAAGACCTCTTCCATCTTAGGTACAAGTTATTTTGATACTCACTTGGTCTCGGAGGACACACTATTTCGGGTTAAACACTGGTAAACAAGAGAACCCCTTAACGAAACCGTAGACATAATCAAACGATCCCGATTCCGTTATTGTATTTATTTTCTTTTATAGTGTTTGGTCCACCGATTCGTCGTCTTTGAAGCAAAAGAGGGTCAAGATCTCCGACTTTCAAGTTCTGGTTCCACAACCGTCCAAAAGAAAGTAGACTCCGTCGAGAGGAACCGAACGTCTACCGGAGGAGTGACCCAGGAGTGTACCGGAAAGGAGAGAGACACACACAAAGAGAACCAAGGTACGGATACAACATAGTAGACACGTCCTTTTTAAGTGTAGTCGACAACAGTAAGAAGTAGAACCCATTCGGGACCCCGTTCCTCTACCTACATATAAGAAATGATGCCCCCTAAGTTATTCTTTAGACTTCAAAACACACGTATAAATCCTATTTTACTTTTTCGTCTTCCCATGGTAGAGATGAGATGATGTAAGATAGAGAGAGAGGACAGTCCCTCCTTTTAGAAAAGATCTTTGGAAAGACCGTCCTAAAGGCAAGCAAGAGTAACTGGTCTTGTTGAGCTAATATTTGGGCCAGGATCGACTCTTGCGCCCCGAGACCGGAGATATAGCCTCCGTCCCGGGTGGCTTTACCCCTTCTTCGTCTCCTCGACGACAACACGTCTGTTAGTCGTAGTGAAGGCGTATAAATTGTCACTACCTACACCAGAAAGTCATTTCAGATACAAAAATACAGTTAAAATCTTTTAAGTAATGAAAAACAGGTACCAAGTTATTACGATTTAAAATAATGGACAAGGTTAAATTAAACATGATGTAACTTTTAATGTATTCCTTTTCAACAAGACTGTCTTCTTGTGTTATAACTACCTTTAGTACCACTGTGTTACTGAGAAGACGTTTTTTATAGGTCCGAATAACGGTAACAAGACCCGAGATTCGAACGGTTTGGTTCGGTTCCAATGTGAAAAAAAAGGGGGGTACCGTCAACTCAAGAGGAACCTTGACTCCAGTCAAGTGATTGGGTTCTAATTGCAGATCGGTAATTTTATGGTAATGACACATTCCCTCTGTATACAGAGGGATGACTTTGTTTTATTAAGTGGTTCATTTAAATACAGTTTGTTCCGATTCTTACCACGAGACGACATGCCTAGAGACTCAAAAGGACGAGAAACTAACACTAGTCTTCATGTGTGTTTAGTGATCCAAATAAGTGTCACAGGGACCGTTTACCAACACAAAGAACATTCTGGTTTCTGCCAAAGTGTAAGAGAGGTTTCTTGATCTTGTTTCTGTGACTATTGGATCCTTAGTGCACATGTCTGTGTGTGTGTGTGTGTATGAGGGTTTACGTTCGTGAGAATGTGTGAGGGACTCTGTGAAAAAAGGAGTGGTATAAGGTTCGGTGGTTTCTCTTCTCATTACGACTTCAACCAGACTATATAAGTCAAACTTATATAAGGTTTAAAGAGGTCGAAGAAAGGGGGAGTAAAGAGTCTAGACTTATATCAATATCGTTGACATTAAACCTATCTGATCTTCTCTTGTCTTGGTAGTAGAGGGAAAAGAAAAAAACTTCATATCTACTAAATGTTACAATATAACCAAAGTCCATGTGTTGTATCTCTAAGTTGTAAAAATATCTAGTATGAGGAAAATTTCAATAATATTCTATTACCGATATAAAGGGACACAACATGTTACATAAGAACAACGTATAAGTAACGTCGGTGATACCTTTTATCAAACCTCCAAGGAGTTTCTTGATTTTTATCTTGATGGTATACTAGGTCGTTAAGGTGAGGACCCGTATGTAGACTTCTTCTACTTTTGCGATTAAACTTTTCTATTTACGTACAGTCACGAATGACGTTACAATAAATGTTTTCGGTTCTGTACCTTCGTTTCACAGGCAGTGAAGGGAAAAGAATTTTCGTATTAAACCAAGTATGTTGAATTAAATTTTACACAAGAACCTACGAAAGATAACTCAGATACTAGATGATTCGGAAATCCCAAACAAAAAGTTAGAACTACGATGACAATTCGGGACAGAGGGTTTTCTTTACATGTCTCCTTCGACCCAAAACCATCAATCTAAACCTTTTCCAGTAAGTTAGCGAGAGTAAGGGAGAGAGAGGGAAATCGACTAAAGAGGAACCAGAGAGCGGACACGAGGTCTGAGTTTAAGTGGTCGATTTGATTGTCGAAGAACAGACAGATCAACCGTAGATGTCGTAGTGTAAAAACATTACTAACGAGTGATAACAGGTATACGAGTAAAGCTGTCTCGAGGACTGGTCATCCGAAGGGTTCACCACATTCACCATTTTTGTTTGTTTGTTTGTTTGTTTGGTTGTCTTTTGGGTGGACGGTCACGTCCTCTACGTTCTCTGCGTCCGAACTAGGGACCCAACCCTTCTACGGGACCTCTTCCTTTACCGTTGGGTGAGGTCATAAGAACGGACGTCTTAGGGTACCTGTCTCCTCGGACCACCCGATGTCGGGTACCCCAGTGTTTCTCAGTCCGTGTTGACTCGCGTGTGTGGGTGCAATGGACTGGTCATACGACCTCCTCTTTCGTTGCCTACAGTCACGAATGCTCTAGATCCCATACTAGGAGGACGAAAGAGATGTGTTCCCCGGTACCCACGGAACAGGAAGTCCTCCACGTCTTCAAAACTCATGACAAATACGTCAACAAAGAGTAGTAAATTTATCAAGAGACACAGAAGTCAGTTTATATAATAATTGTTTGACGAAATATCATTTGAATCGACGATTAGTAGTGGATAAATAGATCAGAAAATTATCAAAATACACTAAATCAGAATTATCTTATAACATTTTATTACAAGTATGAATTACAGTTTCTTATAAATGAAGAGTTTTGACTTTTATAAAGGTCATATTCTCCACCTATTTGTGAACATCATCATGTTCTAAAAAACAAAAACTTAGAGAAGGTAATAACAATCTTAAGGTAAAAATTATAAAAAAACTGACAGACATTTCTCAGTAAGATTTCCTCTAGTCGGGACCCTAAAGAAACCTTCCTTACTACGATTTCGACTTCGAGGTCATGAAACCGGTGGAGTACGCTTCTCAACTGAGTAACCTTTTCTGAGACTACGACCTTCCCTAACCCCCGTCCTCCTCTTCCCCTGCTGTCTCCTACTCCACCGACCTACCGTAGTGACTGAACTACCGGCACTCAAACTCACTTGAGGCCCTCAACTACTATCTGTCCCTCCGGACCGCACGACGCTAAGTACCCCAACGTTTCTCAGCCTGTGCTGACTCGCTGACTTGACTTGACTTGACTTTCTCAGTACTTAATGTTATTGCATTGTCAGAGAAAATCGACACCAATACTAAATAGTTATTTTTACGAGATATACTTATAAAAAATCTAACTAATGGTAGTGAATTTTCTGGTTAATCTAAACTCCAGTAGAGACTAATATCAAATTTCGTGACGGACCCGTTGTCCCACTACTAAAAGTTAAAAGGATTTAGTAACGTACCATAAGAAAATGGACTTCTTAGTGAGAGATGTAACTTGAATGACCACCACCACCACCCCAAATCCACGAGTCAGCACAGGTCGAGAAACACTGGGGTACCCGACATCTGACGGTCCGAAGAGACAGGTACCCCAAAGGGTCCGTTCTTATGTCCTCACCCAACGGTCAAAGAAGAGGTGCCATAGAAGGACTAGGTTTCTAGCTTGAGGTCAGAGGACGTAACGTCCGTCTAAGAAATGGTAGACTCGATGATCCCTTCGGGTGTAACTTGAATAATAAAAGGTGGTTTAGTAAACAGAGACGTCGGTTGAGTAGGGTCGGAACTTCTAGGAAGAAAATTGAGAAGGAACACAATGTTACTGTAAAAACCTGACAAAAGTACGATGTTTTCGACTCAACTTAACAATGACGTCTCTAGTGTTCCGACATTTAGGATTTTATAAATAATAGACCGAAATGGTTGGTGACCAAATCCATATTACGTACCCTAGACCTTACTTTAACCTATAATCTCAGTGAGACAAAGGATCGAAAGTACTCTACCGTTTTCTGAGGGAGGAGGTTGTCGGAATAGAAGACGAAAATATTTAGAGTTAAGTTTTGATTATTAAGAGGAGTGGTGTCTCGTCCGACAAAGATTAAGTAGGTTGAAATAGAGTTCAATTCTCTGAGCCATGTACAGATTAATGGTGACACTACTTATGATGTCCTTAAGAGTTTTGACATGTTGTTTTTACGGTAGAATACCATCATCTACAAAATCTAAAATTTAGACACAGTCAAACCCTGGTCTTGTTCCTTCCTCAAAACTACGTGTAAGAACCTTTATCCAAAACTCAGTATTCTGTCCAATAGGGTACAACGGAAATAACCTCTTGTCACTCGTAACGGTTCTTCGAGAGTCGTTGGGGGCGAAGGTAGGAAGTGTGTATAAATCGGATTATTTTTACCGGATAAAGGGTTTAGACATGAGATAATCAAAAGTCGAAAGAAAAAGGGGATACTTTTTTCTTATCACTAAAATAAAAAAACGATGACGAAATTGTTTACTCAGACTGTCGTTTGAGGCTTTGTTTTACTGAAAAGAAGGGAATTACAATAAGCATTTAGTAGAGAATACTGTCGTGTAAAACGTAATACGACCTATAATCGTTTTTTTTCCACTCAGTCTTTGTCTCAGACTTTTTCGTCTTTAAGGTCTCTGAAGTTGACGGAACTATCTTCTCTACCACGTATCCCGAGTCCTCCTGTCTCAAACAAGTTCGACATCTTTTTACTGAATGAAGATCGAAGACGACAGACTTCGTTGGAACACTTCTATCCCCACCTCACTACCCAAATCCTTCTTGAATGGACTTTCTGTTACAGAGGGACCTTTCCTACAGATTCCTACCAACCCTTTGACAATTTTCAAGGGAGTTTTATCCTAGTTCTAACGGACGAAATCTTCTAAACCGATGTCTAAAAGAATCTCAGGACCATCTCCACCCCAAACACCCCTGAAAGTCAACCGACTGAGACCTGGTTCGGAAACTGTCACCTGACTCACGAGTCTGCATGACTGGAAAATCTTTCTTCCTTCTCTATGTGGAGCCGAGTAGTGGTTACTCTCTCTGTACCAGGGACGAAACCTCCCACTGAGGACCTTATCCGAATTGAGAATCACAGTCTCGAAGAATCCTGACGACATCGTTCGATAGTGTCTGCCCGACCGAGTTTTATTGTCTTCACATAAAAGAATGCCAAGACCTCTGAGTTTCTGGTTTTAGTTCGACAGTCGTCCCAACCAAGACAAAACCTCCGAGACACCCTCTCGACTATAGGTACGGAGGGAGAGTCGAAGACGACCAACCGTCGTTAGGAACCTTACGGAACCGACCATTTACGTAGTGACAATTGTAGATGAAGACCGAGGTAGGACTCAAGAGGAGAGGCCCAGAGACAAGTTTAAAGGGGGAAGAATATTTCTGTGGTCGGTTGCCTCATCCAGGGTAAGATTAGGTCAGACTTGAATTACTATGGACGTTTCTGATAGAGGTCTATTCCAGTACAAGTGTCCATACCCCCAATCCCGAACTTGTATAAGAAACCACCCTCTGTGTTAAGATGAGTCAAACGAATGGTAACGAAATAGTCCTTCTTCGCACGACCATCCGGTCCATTAAAGGGGATATCGAAGACGTTTTTGGTACGTGCGTGGTGTACGACATCCCGAACACGAAGACTCTGGGTCGTCTTGGACCTTTCAGGGAGACGGAGAGAGGAGGTCAGAAACGAGTGAAGAAAGGTGGTATCCCTACCCAGACCCCAGACCCCAGACCCGACTTATCGGTAGTTGACTAAAGAAAGATAACCATAGAACCGAAATCTCTCTCGTCCCCTGTGTTTCCACCAAAGTTAAATCTCTGAGACGGTTTTACTAAAGTTGTAAATGGGGTACCCAACGTTACGTATAAAACTTTTTTAATTCTCTCTTTCAAGACCCAGTACTGTCTTTCACATCGTAAATAATCAGAAGTCACCTTCGTACACAAACCCAAGGACTTGAGACTTAGACTTCCTCCTATTTCCTTCGATCCTTCTCACCATCGACGTCACTCGAGCCACAGGGTCCTCGACACCAATGAGGTTTGTCGGACCATAGGTGTGTCTGTGGTCCGGTAGTCGACTGAAAATGTACTCCGTAAGTTCACCGGAAGGCCCACCGAATCTGGTATTTCTTTGACGGGCGGTTACGTCCTCTGAACTCAATCTAGGGATCGAGTCCTTCTAGGGTATCTCTTCCTTTACCGATGGGTGAGGTCACCCATCCTTTGGGGTGCCTGTCTCCTCGGACCGTCCGATGTTGATTGTGAAAGCGAGAAGTTCCCCCAACTTGTTTTATATATCTTTAGGATTGGTCAGTCGGAGGTCTCGTTTCGGACACGACCCTGTTACATTAATCTTAGTGAATAGGAACAGGAGACACCTTCTTTCTTCCTGGAATTTCAGATCCGATTTCAACCCCAGATCTTCGGTTGCAGTCGATTCGGGATGGTGAATGGTTAGTACCAAAAACCTTTCGTCGACTACCTCTAGATGACTTCTATAAAGTGAAATATACCTGAAGGGACCACCAGGTCACCAACACATAGACGGACGGTTACGTCCCCTGTACCCAAGCTAGGGAACAGGTCCTCCTAAGGTGTACGGTACCCCGTTGATCCGAGTACATAGTGTCGGTCACTTCGGGCTCACGGGACCCCGGACACGAGAAGTTGTTGTCTTTGGTGGTGTTGTTCTTCGGGTGCATAGTATTGATTTCTTTTGGGTGTGTGTCGTTCCTTCTGGGTCCCTTCGTTTTTTATTTATTTACTCTAAAATCTTTTTCTATGGTTTCCAGTCGATCAGTTTCGATACCAAATAGGTCACCAGTACATACCTCACTCTCAATCTGATATTTCTTTCGACTCACGTCTTAAAAAACTTGACACCACAACCTCTGCTGAGAACTCTCAGGGAACCTGACGTTCCTCTAGGTCGGTCAGGTAGGATTTCCTCTAGTCAGGACCCACAAGTAACCTTCCTGACTACAACCTCGACTTTAAGGTTATGAGACCGGTGGATTACACTTCTCGACTGAGTAAACTTTTCTGGGACTACGACCCTTTCTAACTCCTGTCCTCCTCTTCCCCTGTTGTCTCCTACTCTACCAACCTACCGTAGTAGCTGAGTTACCTGTACCGAAACTCGCCTGAGACCCTCAACCACTACCTGTCCCTCCGGACCACACGACGCCAAGTACCCCAACGTTTCTCAGCCTGTGCTCACTCACTGACTTGACTGACTGGAGTGAAACATCTGTTTCCTTTCCATCTCTTCCCGGAGTAGTGACCTGTCATCACACCGACCCTAGGGGACTCGACCCTCAACGGAGGAAAGTGCTCTTCTCGATCTCTCTGGCACCTCGACTGTGACGACGATTAACACGGGTGAAACTACAGACACCATTTCAGTGCCGCTCCGTCATAAATTGTTGTGAAAATTTCGACTCTGTACTTTTTACGCCAGTTACAAAAATAACCTATGGGACCTTTGCTTTTGTATTACTTGGGTTTGGTTCGTTCCCTGTTTGATTCGTTGGGTGGTAAAGGAAGGGACCAGGTAATGGTCCGTTTATTTTACTTGAAGTAACACGACTTCAGTTGGACTCAACCCTTTGTGACTTAAGTTGGTCTACCCAATCGTTCATTTGTCTCGGTCTCCCACAATTGAACTGGGAACCTAGTCGGACCTGGACGATTGACTGGTGAGACGAGACAGGAGTGGACGTTTTACCCGTCCATAACGGGAGTGTCGTAATCGTTTGGTTTGGACCCAGGAACACGGGTGAGTTTCATTTCAGTCATATGAGACAACAGACGGTACCGTTTCTGTGGCCGACAACGCTTCCTTACACGTCACACATAACGTGAATAACGTCCACGATTCGTTCCTCACTTTCATAGGTGACAAGCTTTCTGAAAATGAGGAACTTCGAAAGGTCCCTTTCGAAAGATTTCTGTCCCGATCCCTCCCCGTAACACTCCCACACACTGGTCGAGCACCTGAAAGAAGATCAACCGACCACCACTCCTCAGTCGTAGTAGTTGGAAGACCAAGGTTGACCAGACCCCAGATGGACGAGTATCCGTCGTATGTCTGTTGAAAGGTGGACGACCCCCCGAAGTCATAGAAATTTTGTCGAGTTACCGAGTCCCCTAACGGCTGTCTGAGACACAACACGAACAAGAATCAGCGAGTCAGTACAGGTTGAGAAACGTTGGGGTACCTGATGTCGGGCGGTCCGAGGAGACAGGAACCCCTAAGAGGTCCGTTTTTATGACCTCACCCAACGGTACGGGAGGAGGGAAGGGTTGAGTCCCTAGCTTAGGTCCAGAGGGGGTAGCGTCCACCTAAGAAATGTTCGACTCGGTGGTCCCTTCGGGTTCTTATGACCTCACCCACCGGATAGGGAAGAGGTCCCCTAACAGGACTGGGCCCTTAGTTTGGTTCCAGAGGACGTAACGTCCATCTTAGAAATGGTCGATTCGATGGTCCCTTCGGGTCGATAGTCTGGAATTCTAGGAACAGAAACAAATTACCGATTTGATAATAATAAAACAGAACGAACTGACAAAAGGAAAGAAAGATGTAAAAGAGCAAAGAGACTAATTTAAACGAGAAACTTTGAACCACTTCCGGACCCTTCGATATCAAAAGGCGTCGGATCTCCGTCCACCTTCTGGGACTCACCTCAGACAAGACCCTTCCGGGACATCCCAGGAAGAACCAATGTTATCCCGAAGTCGGGACTTTCGTACTCACACACAGTAACGAGTCAACAGAGGCTGAGAAACACTGGGGTGTCTGACATCGGATGCTCCGAGGAGGCAGGTACCCTAAAAGGTCCGTTCTCATGACCTCACCGAACGGTAACGGAAGAGGTCCCCTAGAAGGACTGGGTCCCTAGCTTGGGTCCAGAGAACGAAACGTCCGTCTGTGAAATGGGAAATTCGGTGGTCCCTTCGGACTTAACTATGTATCACTCACGAATAACCTCGAAAGGAAGACCGAGTCGACCATTTCTTAGACGGACGTCACATCCGCTGGACCCAAGTTAGGGACCCAACCCTTCTAGGGGACCTCTTCCCTTTCCGATGGGTGAGGTCAAAAGACCGGACCCCTTAAGGTACCTCACGAATAACACCACTAACGACAATAATTCACCTTTACAAGAAATATAGAGAGTGTAGAGGTTCTCGGAGAAGAAATTTCCCAAAGATGGGTATGAAGGAAATAAAGTAAACAAATAAAAAGTACAACATTTTTTTCATTATAAACGAGATCACTTTTTAAATCCTTTGCAATTCACATTTTTCTTGTGGGTACGTGTTCGTGACGACAAAAACAATATAAATTTCAAAAATTTTTATGTATGTCTAATAATAAAAATATTTTAACCCCAATATGTATACGGATAAAAATTTGAGTCGTAATACGACACTTTTTAAAAGATCCAGCAACTTATAAAAAACGTTTACGTATACTAAACTTTGTGTACTTCCCTCTCGGGGTCTACTCCTGTTTCCGTCTCTGCTCCCACTACGGAGATGTTCAAAGTTTCTCGTTTAAATTAAATTTCTGTAAATTTAAATTAAATTAAATTTCTTTGTAGTCTCACGGTCGTTTGGTCGTCGTCGACCCGCTCTTGCACCCTGTCAGAGGGAGAGACGAGGGTCTTCCTTGGTTCGGACAATTGTGGGACCAGAACCAAAGATCAGAGGTCTTCACAGAACGAAGTTCCCAACGTCTTGTGGTTCTCTAGTGAACTTGTGGTGTCGTTACCCCGAAAGACTCTCGACGTACTCACCCAGTAGTGCAGTTAGACTATACAGTCACCAAAGTCGACAACAGATACCGTGTAAGTACCAGGTCGTGTACGGTCGGTTCTTCCGCCCATAATTCTGTCGAGTAAGAGACAGAAGGACTCCTACTTCTGTTGAATATTAATTTTCCAGTTTGTCAGTTCGTATTATTATTGTTCGGTCGTCCCTGAACGGACCACCGAATCACCAATTCTTAGGTAGAAGACTAACGTCCCCAACGTCCAAGTCAGACCCCACCCCCTGTTGATTCGGGTGGTGGTGTTGGTGACTCGGGTGTACGAGGCCTCGGTGTCCGACGTTGGTCTCTTAGTACACACACGACGTTGAGCCCCTTCTGACGTGCGGCGTCGCTTCTGGTCCATGTAGGGGGTGTGTTTTTGTTTTGTTTACTGTTTGCCGTTCGTTTCTTTGGCTATTAACGGTGCATGAACCTTCTCTTGGAGACTTATGAAACCTCTTGGGACTACCATCTCTCTCAAAACACCGTCCCAGGTTAACGTAGACGAAATTGATCGGATCAACTGTAAATTTTAAGGTTTGCGTGGGAGAAAGACGGAGGAGACTACCCTTAGTTGTCAGCGTATACAACAGAATACAACAGAATATAGAAGGACTCGAAAAATCAGAAAAGGTGACCAGATAGGATGTCTCCAAAACCTATAGGAAACCGTCCAAAGACTTAAAGACTAAAAATTTTAACTATTGAATAAACTCTAAATAAAACTTTGGTTTTGACTATGACCAGGGACCTGGTGTGAGACTCTTCGTTCTAATATCTGTATTCTACTAATCCCATTTATTAATGAATAACTTTCCATATATCTCAAAAAACAACATAAATTTAAAAAGGATTAAAAGACCTGTAACTTAACCATCCAGTCTCTGAGAATTTTGAATGATAGTTCACGAAGACATTTCCAACACATATAATACCAGGGTGATTGTTGTAATTGAAATAACAAATAATAATAAATTAATAATTAATAATAAATAATTGAAATAACTGATACGGTTTCGGAAACTGACACACCTAGTGTTATTTGACACCTTTTAAGACTTTCTCTACCCTTATGGTCTGGTGGATTGGACGGAGAACTCTTTAGATATACGTCCGGTCCTTCGTTGTCAAACTTGACCTGTACCTTTTTGTCTGACCAAGGTTTATCCTTTTCCTCATGTAGTTCCGACATATAACAGTGGGACGAATAAATTGAATACGTCTCATGTAGTACTCTTTGCGACCCGATCTTCTTTGTGTTAGACCTTAGTTCTAACGGTCTTCTTTATAGTTAGTGGAGTCTATACGTCTACTGTGGTGGGAATGCCGTCTTTCACTTCTCCTCGATTTTTCGGAGAACTACTTTCACTTTCTCCTCTCACTTTTTCAACCGAATTTCGAGTTGTAAGTCTTTTGCTTCTAGTACCGTAGGCCAGGGTAGTGAAGTACCCTTTATCTACCCCTTTGTCACCTTTGTCACAGTCTGAAATAAAACCCCCCGAGGTTTTAGTGACGTCTACCACTGACGTCGGTACTTTAATTTTCTGCGAATGAGGAACCTTCTTTTCAATACTGGTTGGATCTATTCGTCTCTGTACTGAAACGGCTGATTCCAGGCAGATCAGTTCCAATACCAAAAAGGTCACCAGTACATACATACACTCTCAACCTGACACTTCTTCCGACTCACGGTTTCTTACCTACGAAAACTTGACACCACAACCTCTTCTGAGAACTCTCAGGGAACCTGACGTTCCTCTAGGTTGGTCAGGTAAGACTTCCTCTAGTCGGGACCCTAAAGAAACCTTCCTTACTACGATTTCGACTTCGAGGTCATGAAACCGGTGGAGTACGTTTCTCAACTGAGTAACCTTTTCTGAAACTACGACCCTCCCTAACCCCCGTCCTCTTCTTCCCCTACTGTCTCCTACTCTACCGACCTACCGTAGTGACTGAGCTACCTGCACTCAGACTCACTTGAGGCCCTCAACCACTACCTGTCCCTCCGGACCGCACGACACTAGGTACCCCAACGTTTGTCAACCTGTGCTGACTCGCTGACTGGACTTGACTTGTAATTCCCCCGAAAGGTCCACCGTGATCACCATTTCTTGGGAGGACGGTTACGTCCTCTGTATTCTCTGCGTGCAAACTAGGGACCCAGTCCTTCTAGGGGACCTCCTCCCGTACCGTTGAGTAAGGTCATAAGAACGGACCTGTTAAGGGTATCTGTCTCTTCGGACGTCCCGATATCAGACATCTCAGTATTTCTCAACCTGTACTGACTTCACTGACTCGTGTTCGTGGGAGAGGTTGAAGTTTTGGTGTCACCAATGATATTAAACTTAAAGAGAATGAGGAGATGGCAGTCGACCTCTTTTGAGAGACGAAAATTCCTGAGTACCCTAATGGAACGCGGAGGAGTTTATTGGGTCCTATTATAAGGTTAAAGTTCGAGTCACCACGGTACAGTGTATTGTACTAAGATACTTCGTTAATAGAGTAGTATAAGTGTCCTAGACCCCTCATCCCATTCTGTAAAACGCCCGGGGTGAATCTTTAAGATGAATATGATAGGTTCATTTTTAACAATAAAAGAGAAGTGAGAGACAGAATTGACAAAGTCAAGGAGATATTATTAGAATACGGATACCTAACTTTGTAAAAGTTGGAATAAAAAAGAAAGGATAGATTAGACTGTACAATCCCAATTACTACAAGGACTCTGTGAGTTTGATTCTTGGTTTTGGGTTGTTTACCTAATATTTAATTTTTAACGGAATTACAGATTCTGATAGTGACGAGACGTGTGAACGATTGTCAGAAATCCCCACTCATTTACCTACACGAAAGTGAGACTCCAAATTTATAAAGATAAATTAAAACTTTCAAGGAAACCTACCTTCAAAAACGTGCCCTCTCGTATTTGGTAAAGGGTCGTACAGACCCTAGACTGGACAAGGTACAAGTACTGTGGAGACCTACCAACCATCGTTACGTTTGAACAATTATTCACTTGAACAATTATTCAATTATTCGTTTGTAATTATTCACTTGAATAAATACGATAACGGACGTCTTAGTATATTCGTGACTCTTTTGTAACAGACAATCCTAAGTCCGGTGCGACGGAAATAGTACTCTACTAAGACGGAACCGTAGGAGTTGACCTCCACCATAACGGTGTATGGTGTGTAATATCTTTTTACAAGAAGTAACCAATCTTTTTTCTTTTCTTTCACTTCAGTAAGTCAGTACAGGTTGAGAAACGTTGGGGTATCTGACATCGGATGGTCCGAAGAGTCAGGTACCCTAAAAGGTCCGTTCTCATGACCTCACCCAACGGTAAAGGAAGAGGTCCCCTAGAGGGACTGGGTCCCTAGTTTGGGTCCAGAGGGTGTAACGTCCGTCTGTGAAATGGGAGACTCGGTGGTCCAATATTTGGGTACTAAAAAGGTTTATGTTCTAATGTTTTTGAGGGAAAGATTATTAAGACAGTAAATCTACGGAAACAAAACTGAATCCTTTACCTCTTCGAAGATACAAACGCATAAAGTGATGTTGAAGTGGTTGACAGTTTTAAGAATGACTTTCTTTGAAATAATTAAACTATATACTCTTTACTATAGAGTCAAACTCACTCCGTCTTATAAAATACGGTTAATCAGTAAATACAAAGAAAAAGACTAAGACAAGAACAGGTAAAAGTAACCAAACATTGGTGAATTATATAAGTCTCGTAACTGTAAAATAGGACTGTAAAGAAAAAAGAAAAGAGTCGAAAATTTTAAACATAACCTCATATCGGTTAACCCGTAGGGACCACCGAGTCCACCATTTCTTAGACGAACACTACACCCTCTGGACCCAAGTTATTGACCCAACCTTTCTAGGTGACTTCCTCCTTTACCGTTGGGTAGGGTCATAAAAACAGACGTCTTAGGGTACCTGTCTCCTCGGACCTCCCCATACCAGGTAGTTCAACGTTTCTCAACCTATACTCGACTTCACTGAATCGAGCATTTCGGTTAATTGTTTTTTATAACACTGTCAAAGTCCACTTGTCACTTCCCTGAGTCGGTATGTATATGTACATAGGTAAAAGGGGTGAACTTCCTGTCCCTTCGGACCACACGACGACAACGTCAGATACCCCAGCGTTTCTCAACCTGTACTGAGTCACTGACTTGTTGTTGTTAAAAGGGGGTTTGAGGAGAGGGTAGATCCGATGGTGTATTTTAACTCGTCTCAAGGTGTACGATATGTCATCGAGAAACAGGTAAAATTTGTATAAGTATCGTCAAATATGTACAGGTAGGGTTTCAGGGATTATAGGGAAGGGGGGTAGAAAGGGAGCGTGTCGGTATTCAAGTAAGAGATTCAGACACTAAGAGACACTATAAAGACTGTATGTAAAGCACAGTACCATACGAAATTGTAAAACGAAAAAATAAAAAAAACTGTAAACCTGTAAAGTTTCAAAATACTCTCCAAAAAAAAAAAAAGGGGTAAACACTAAAGAGGGTGGTAAAAGAAACGAGTCTTCAAACGAAAAAGTAGGGTTCTAGTCGATTTAAAGGGGGATCCAAATAGTAACAAATGTAAAAAAACTAGGTGGTCCTTAAAGAAAGTTTCATATTATACTCCAACCCTGGGATGTAAAAACAGGGAGATTTATGAATTAAACAAGATTTGATAAAGTGTTTATTAATAAAAGGAAAGACATTACTAAAATTACGGTAGAATATATTATTTGACTTAAGAGGAAATATATAAGTCCTCACAAATTCCCACAGACGAAACAGAGCGACTAAACAGACTATTAAGAAGTAAGTCTTCGTAAGAAACAATTTAATATGGAAATATATATAAGAGTTTATAGACTATCTTACATTCTTAACAAGAAGTGATAAAAAAGTTTTTGATTCTGATAAAAGGGTATATGTAAACTCTCAGTTAAAAGTTCAAAGTGAATTTGTAAAAACAACGTCACTATATGTTTAGTTAAACCTCTCTCTTAATTACAGAAGTGATGTGACTCAGAAAGTTAGGTCTTTACATTTCTTAGATATGTTTCAGAAAAATACGACAAGGTACTTCAGAAACGAAAAGAGTATACAGAGTATGTATGGAATAATTAAATATTTTTCTCTTAAGAATAATGAATTGACCATAAAATTCAAAGAAACGATAACACTGACTATACAAAAGGGTTTGCACCAAAATCTAACCAATAATTACTCTGTATCCCTTCATTAAATAAAATTTTTTGAGAACAAAATTTTAGTATACAAATTTTTAGTGTGCAAGTAGAAAACCTACGGAATGAGAAATAACTGTTCTCCTTTTCTTAAGGTCGAGAAGAGACTTTGTACTCACTTCAGTACTGGAATATCTAAGAAACGATAGACGACGACGACGACGACTCAGCGAAGTCAGCACAGGCTGAGACACGCTGAGGTATCTGCCGTCGGGTGGTCCGAGGGGGTAGGGACCCTAAGAGGTCCGATAGACTACACGAGGATAAAAATCCCTCTTGATAAGAGTATTTAACCCGAGGGGTCCACCACGTCACCATTTCTTAGGCAGACGGACACGTCCTCTACATCCTCTCCGGCCGAGCTAGGGACCTAGCCTTTCTTGACGACCTCCTCCTTTGTGTGAGATCGTAAGGACGGACCCTTTAAGGTACCTGTCTCCTCGGACGACCCGATACCGGGTACCTTAGAGTTTTCTCCACCTGTACTGAATCACTGATTTATTGTTGTCATTATAGGAGTATTTATGATAAACAGAGTAAAGTAAGTAAGTAAGGGAGTAGGTCTAAAAATAATTTGATGTCGATGGTCATTCAGTTTCACCGAGTCAACCGTTTCTTAGGAGGACGTTTCATCCTCTGGGTGCAAACTAGGGACCTAGCCCTTCTAGGGGACCTCTTCCTTTACCGTTGGGTGAGGTCACAAGCACGGACTTTTTTAAGATACCTGTCTCCTCGGACCACCTGATATCAGGTACCCTAACGTTTCTCAGTCTGTGCTGACACACTGAAAGTGAAAGTGGTTATTCTATCACTTATTCCTAGGGTACGATCCTATACAGGCATAGGATTGGGGACCTTGATACTTACGATAGACTGAACCGGTTTGTCTGAAACGTTTGTACTAATTTGATATCTGGAACTCTGCTTCTCTAGGGGATCCTGATGGTCCCACTCGAGTTTCACTAGTGGTCCTAGGAATATTCTTCTTCCGACCTCCCAGTCTCAGTGTCCACCTCCACCCTGTCACGCCTGTCTCCTCCTGACCCTCCACGATGGGACAACCGAACCTCTACCCTCTGCTCCGGTACTTGGTTCCTGATGTCTCGAAAGATCTTCGACATTTTCCGTTTTTGTATCTGATAAAGGACCTCGGGGGTTTCCCTTGTGACGGACTGACTGTGGAGCTAGACTCCTCAAGACTAGAGAACTTGATATTCTATTATTTAAGCACAACAGAATCTAGAGACCCAAACACCAATAAACAATATTGTTGGTTTCCTTTATTTATGTCCTCGAGTCACTCCTTCGTATCTTCTGACCTTCGGTGTCAGGTGCGACATTACTGAATGTAGTACATCACGGGGTTTGGTACGTTTTTACGTCCATAAACTCCCCTTCTGTTGTCTACAGTTCACACACAGAACTCTTAGTATTGATTGAACGTTCGGACTGAGAAACACAATTGACGGACGTAAAGAGGGGACGCTGTGGTAGTATCTCTGTAAGGGCGAGACACTTTACTACGTCTCTTGGTCGGTGCGTGTAACCAGGGGAGTCCTAAGACGGGAGAGGGGAGGAACTTTGGTCACGACCCAAATTGGTCACCGGAGACTAGTCCCCAGGACAGGAATCCCAACACCCCGAGCCACGTCCCAGTCCTTTCCTCTTTCCATCAGACGAAGTCGGAAATTGAAGGGGAGTCACCGGAGGTCCCGAGAGTAGACCTCTTTTTTCTAAGGTTTACGAGGGTCTAGACATGTTCTTTTGAGACACCTACTTTCCTGGGTCCGGTGGGCCACCCCAAATTTAATATCCGTGGACCACACACTGCACGTGGAGGGACAGGGGAGTCCCAGACACGTTCTCGAGGAAAGTTGGGACGAACCCTGAGGAAAACTCTACTCAAGGCTATTTAAGTGGCAAGCAGGAGGAGGAGAAAAGGTCTCCACGAGCGGAGGACACCACGACTCACAACGAGGGGTCGACCGGGTCGTGACGTGCACCGGGACGGTCCTGCGTCGAGAGGGACCCACTATGGGCTAGTCACGACCTTTGAGGCCGTCTCGGTCCCAGGGACAGTGATAGGTACCGTCCCTCTGACGTCGAGTGTCGATAATTTTATTCTCGACCTAAATATTTGTTGTATGTAGTCTCGAGCTGTAAGAGACAGTTAGAAATGACCCCGTCTTGACACAAAAGTCTTAAATACCCTGAGGTTCGTCTTCTCAAGGATGTAAGACTACGAGGTTAAGAGATGATTCTATTATATTCATCACCGTGTAAGGAGTATATAAGGATGGAAAAAAGTTCCCAGGAACTCCGAAGGTCTGACTACTTTATAATCCCAACTCCAAAAAATTTAACCTTACATTAACGAAATGTCACAACACACTCAAGGACGGCATGTCGTTTCGCTTAGTCGACATATGTGTATAGGAGAGGGAGAACTCGTAGGGAAGAGGGGCGTAGCGTAGGGGATCCAGTAGTACCGCGGGACTCGACTCGACGGACACGATGTGTCGTGAAGGGTGACCGACAAAATGTGTTCCATTCCATGTATACAGTTGGGATGAGAGGTTGAGTAAAGTGGAAGGGGAAGGAGGGTGGGAAACAGGATACAGCACCGAATCTACCGTTTCGCAGACGGATGTTACACCCTCTGGGTCTAAGTCAGGGACCCATTCCTTCTAGGGGACCTCTTCCTTTGCCGTTGGGTAAGGTCATAAGAACGGACCTTTTGGGGTACCTGCCTCTTCGCAGTATCCGATGTCAGGTACTCCAACGTTTCTCAACCTGTGCTGACTCGCTGAAGTTAAGTGAAGCGAAGTGGAGGTAAGAGACATGGACGTAGAGACAATGACTAGATGTCTATCCAAGTAGAACTGGTAAAAAGATCTAAGGTGTATATAAACATTTATGTACTATGAACAAAAAGAGAAAGACTGAATGAAGTGAGGCATATTGTCTGAGATCCAAGTAGGTTCAGAGACGTCTACTGGACTTAAGTAAGGAAAAATACCGGCTCATTATAAGGCAACATAGATACACGGTATTGAAGAAATAGGTAAGTAGACCCTAATAAACAAGAATGTAAAAACAAAATATTGATATCTAGGTGTCCTTCAAAGTTTCTACCATATTTCTCTACGGTACACGGACAGTCGGTCCTGAGGGGTTACCAATACAATATATATCGATAGCAAGTTCTAGTTTAGGTCCTATGACCGTAGCTGTGTTACACACCTTCTTAAAGACAGTAAAATAGGGTACACAGTTAAAGAACATTGTCGATGACGTTAGTTCAATGTCGTAACGAGGTAGATGTGTTTCTGGAGGGAGTACGACAGGGCAGTCTCAGTAGGGGGGTGGGGGGTGGTGGAACTGGGGAGGATTAGGATGTTTGTGATTAGACAAGAGGTAAAGACACTAAAAGAGTAAAGTCCTTATAATGTCTTTACTTTAATTTGTGGTATACTAGAAAAGTTTGTCTGAGAAAGTCAGTCGTAGTACGGGATCTCTAGGTAGGTTTATAGTTATAAAGTTGAGGAAAATTAAAGACTTCTTATAAGGCACGACACCCAAATAATAACTTGGTCTGAACCAAGTTAAACGAGTGGACACGTGTCATTTCGGACAGATGACTGTGACTCGAAGAGACTCCGTTTCGCACAAATAACGTCCTGTGGTTCCGTTCTTCAGGTCCGTCAACCACGAGTTTTCCGGTCTTCAGGGACTACCGAAAATCCCTTTTCGAAAATTTCCGTCTCACTCCCTCTCACAACGTACCACGCACTAGTCGAGCCCCTGCAGGAAGACTAATCAACCACGACTCTATTGTCCCACCATAAATCACTCAGTTGTAGCAGTTGGAATAACAAGGTTGGTCGAACCCCAGATCTACGGACGCCAGTCTTACGTTAATTGAAGAAGGAGGACGACCACTAAAGTCGTAGACGTTTCGTAGAGTTTCCTGTACCGAGTCCTATAATGGATATCGGGAACTTCTCCTTGATTTCCCGGAAACTGTAACAAATTACCGATTTGACAAAACAGAACAAACCGACAAAAGGAAAGAAAGACGAAAAAGAGTGAAGAGACTAATTAAAACGAGAGACCTTGAACGTCTTTCAGAACCTACAACGTCCAAAAGACGTCTGCTCCGTCCGTCTACTGTGCCACCACCCCCAGACAAGACCCTTCCGGGGCACCCAGGAGGAACCGACGTCTGTATGGTGTCAAATTGGTAAGTCTAACCCCCTAACAAAGGTCAGACCCCGATAGTATTTATTTTGACGACACTTTTAAGTTTGTGTCCGAAAAGACACCTGTGTTCAGGAGTAAAGAGACCCTATTTGCGGGTCCTCTTGATATCGACCCAAACCACCTTTCACGTACAAAAAATTATTTCGCGATTTAGTGAGAAAACCTCACCGACACGGTAAAGCATAAGGATGGACGTTACACACTCGTTGGACCAGGGTAGAGGAGCGGTCGTAAACGAAGAGAGTGAGGAAGGGAAAATCGCCGAGACTGCCCACGCGTAACGACACGGTAGTCCCAGAATCAGACGTGAAGAGACGACCGATTACTATGACTTGCAAAACAGTACGCGAACAACGGTAGTCTTTTCAAAGAAACCACTTTATAGACAAATACAGGAAACAGACAAAAGATTAACCTAACAAACAAAAAATGATAGCTTAAACTATCAGGTAACAGTTAAGGTTTATACTTAGGAAACAGTCTATGTATCAAACGTTTATAAAAGAGGGTCTGACGTCTGACGGAAAAGTAGGAAAATTACCTCGGAAAGCGTTGTATTGTTAAAACTTAAAATTATTCCACGTCAAATAACTAAATCAGAAAATGCGTAATACAAAAACTACAGTATCCTTTAGTTGAGACTTATAAGTAACCTTTCTGACTATAACTTCGAGGTTAGGAAACCGGTGGACTACGTTTCTCGGTTGAGTAACCTTTTCTGGGACTAGGACCCTTTCTAACTTCCGTCCTCCTCTTCTCCCACTGTCTCCTACTCTACCAACCTACCATGGTGACTGAGTTACCTGCACTTAAACTCGTCTGAGGCCCTCTATCACTTTCTGTCCCTTCGGACCGAACGACGTCAGGTATCCCAACGTTTCTTAGTCTGCATCGTCGACTTGGAGTCGATCTTGAGAAACGGTCACGTATCCGACACTCTCACAAGACAAGAATAGGAGACTCTCAAAATACCAAAATGTAAAGTGGAAGTTTAGCACCCAGATCACAAACTTATTCAGCACTAAAATCAACTCAAGTAAAAGAAAACGGACACCTATAGGTCAACGAGATCGTGGAACAAAACTTTTCTGGTAGGAGGAAGATGACTTTACGAAAAAACGTGGAAATGGTTTTCAAAACTTAGAACGGACAAAATCTCGAGTGTAGGGTTTAAGTCTACGTCATTTCGATATTCAACAACAACAGGTCAGAGGTTCTGCACAGTGTAAGAAACATTGAAGTACCTGACGTCGCGCGGTCCGAAGGAACAGGAAGTGACAGAGAACCTCAAACGAGTTTGAGAACAGATATTTCAGCTACTACGGTAGGTTGGTAGAGTAGGAGACACGAACTAAAGTTCATAGAGTAGGTCACTCTCCAGTACGACTCGACGTCACCGACACACACACACACACACATACATACATACATACACACACACACACACACACACTCTCTCTCTGTTAGTTAAATAATAAAATTCGATGAGTCAAACACCATGATTATGTCTTCAAAATAGTAAACCCAAAAAAATTTATTGAAAAAGAAAACATAACTTATCGACCAATCGTTACAATTACAACACTAGCAAAGTGCACCTGACGTTTCCCTGAGTCGGTAAACATATCTATATAGGTAAGAGGCGATTTGAGGGGAGGGTAGGTCCGAGTACGTCACCGACAAAAATATGTGTGCGCACAGTACCTCCCTTGGATTTGTAGTTCTTATTCAACGAGACTCTCGGTTGACGTCGTCCGTTGAATGACCGTCCGACTCGTCTCTCTCTTTTTATCTCTTAATGAAACATTTCGTCTCTTTCGTAGAAATGGTTCTACGAAACCCAACCTACGTTCACCGGAAACTCCGACAGTCCGTCGGTCGAACCCTTACGAACCTTCCAAGTCTCTTCGCGATCACGTACCGACTCGGTCGGTCGGGAACCCTACGTCGAGTTTGGATTACTCGGAAGAGGGTACAGTCGTCACGAATACGAAGACCAACACTTTTCTGTCTTGACACTAAACTTTTACGGAGAGTAGACTTTTAGAGGGGTCTCTTCACTGTCTTTGTCGTCGAGGTTTAAAAAAGTGGTACATACTTGACTGCAGTTTAAGTTTTCATCCTTCGCCACACTAACGAACGGCACCCTAGAACCTAAAAGACCCAGTATTCTACACCCGTGGTATTCTTGAAGGTGAACCGTTTAGGAAGTCTATTTCGACAACAAAAAGGAAGACTAACTGAAGAAGAACCGCATGTACAGGACAGACCCGGACCCCTGTGTCCTGGTGACGGGTCCCTGTCCTGACCGGTTCCACTCCCCGGCCGTCCGAAAGACGACTCCCGAAACTGACTTACACTTTGTCTTACCAACTGTCGACCTCAGTACAGGTGGTCGTGTCAGCCGAGGCACCTTTGGTGGTGGTCGGAGAATAATCTGGGTCTCGTTGACAAATTTTGTGCGAGAGCCCTTATAATATAGATCGACTTTTTAATTTTTACAATACTGGGCCTTCCACCAGGCAAGTTCCTGGTATTCACATCAAATCAAGGGGTTCTTTACTTTAGATCCCTTAGTTTCCTTTGATCTCTTCCTTTTATTTTACCTTCCTGAGACCCCCTCTTTTTGTTTAGCACTCCTCTCGACGGAGCAGACGAGACAACTCCCGGGCCGAGGAACAGTACCTGTGACCCGCCCACGACACGAATGGACAGCACTCACTAAACACGCAAGTGCGTCCTGAAGACGAGGTGGGAGAGAGGTCGTCGAAAATACACAAGTGGTGAAACTGACTCAAGTGAGGTACCCAGACCGCTTGTCTGACGTCTGGTATTCCACTTCCGTACGATCACACTTACCCTTTCTCTGTCGAAAACTTCCGGTTCAATCTGAAAAAGGCGTTCACTTTTTTTGCACCATTTTATATACCTATTTTAGAAGGCACAATTCGTACAAATTCACGTGTCAAGTCACTATAATTTGTGTAAGTGTAACAACCCGTTGGCAGTGTTAGTAGGTAGGGGTATTGAGAAAAGTAGAACGCTTTGATTTGAGCTGTCCTTTAAGGTAAGGATGATTTGCGAAACAGGAAAGTGGGGGAATGAGGGGTTGGGGCGAAGGGGTCGGGAACCGAGGATAACTAGAGGAAAGACAGACATACTCAAACTGATGAGATCCATGGAGTCTATTCCTCTTAGTATATCAAAGACCGGAAAACACAGACCGAATAAGTTAAATTTTCTTTCAAGGGTTATACCACATAGTATACCGTCTTAAAGGAGGAAAAATTTCCTACTTATGGTAAGGTAACATAGACGTCTGATGTAAAATGAATTGGTAAGTAGCCAACTATGAGTCCAACGAAGGTGTAAAATCGATAACACTGGGTGCGACGATACTTGTACCCGTGTGTGTATAGAGAAGATCTGAAATGAAAGGTAAGAAAACTCATAAATGGACCTAGTGTACGACCTAGTATACCATTAGTATTTAGTGACTTCCTGACAGTAAGACAAATGGTATCACCGATATGTTACCACGATATGTCACCGATATGTCACCGATATGGTTGCCACGTGTTACCAAGTCTAAAGAGGTGTAGTAACGGTTGTGAACGATAAAAGACTAAAAACGAAAATACTACTGGTAGGATTACCCACTCCACCATAGAGTAATGTCAAACGTAAAGTGATTGTTGATGATTACAACTCGTAGAAAAGTACACGATTAACCGGGAAGTCACATATAAAACCCGTCCTCCTCACAGATAAGTTCAGGAAACGAGTAAAAGCTTGACCCCAAAAACAAACAAACAAGGAGTCACGGTCCAACCTGAAAACTTTCCTTCAGATCCCGACAAATCTTTTTTATTTTGTTTCATTCACACCGGACCCTCCATCTGGACTTTACTCTTCCGATTTTGGGACACAGTCGAAGATTAGGTTCAACCAAACAACAACAACAAAACGGAAAACTTTAATTTGGTTACTATACCGAAAGCACTCAGAGTCTAAGAAATTTCCGTTCTTCAACCCGTGAATGGAACACAACGAGAGATCTTTACCTCCCTACGAGTTTCCCAGACCTTTTGTCGATACATCCTTAGATGGGCTTCACCTTACTTGGTGACGGAGTCGAAAGGTACACAAAATGTCCAAAGTACACTTTCCTACGATAAGAAATTGAGACGTACGTAACGGTGGGTAAAGATCCCGTACAGTGTCCACCTAGACTTTCTGACCCTTCGTATGTCCCTTCGTCTTTTGCCCGGACCACCCAAATTGAGTAGTGCCTAGGCGGTCTGTGGGTGACCCTTCGACCGTGCCCCAGACTGACCGTGAGACTTTCTTTTTCTTTGTACTTTACTGTTCTACGGACTTCCTATGCTTGTGGAACTTCTTAAAGGGTCGAGTGATCCCTCTCTTCTACAACTGAGCCCGTTCGGTTCATTTTCGTGTCACCCGACAATACCAATGTCGCTTCTCTCCCCTCTCTCCAAGGGTCCTACCCCCCAAACAATGGGACCAGACCGAGTGCTGTGGGATCGTCCACCATGACTGGAAGTCCTGGCCTCAGTTCATTCTGGACGCTACGAACGCGAGTAAAGATTTGGAGCGGGAGGAAAGAGTCGAGGACAGGAGAGGATCCCCCACCACCCCTCCAACTCCCTCCGTACCCTCCCCACCAGACGGTAGGGGACACTACCTCCGTCGACGAGTAAGTCCCTCGAGACGAAGATTGGGGCACCCCTCCGAGGTGAGACCCTATCAGGTAAATGGTAGAACCGACCTTCCAGATCGTAGGTGTTTCGTCTTCACGGAGGAGAGTTGGTCCTTCCGTTTCCGTCAAAGACACTTAGTCGTCCCCACCATCCATTAGGACTGACGAGAAAAGACACCAATTCACCGAAGACCAGTGTAATCCCCATAATTGGGATTATAGTAGATATAGTACTACGCTACCTGTACTCAAACTCATCGGAGGTCCTCTACCACTACTTGTCCCTCCGGACCGTACGACATCAGGTGCCCCAGCGTTTATCAACCTATGTGGACTCTCTGACTTGACTTGACTTGGGATTATAGTCAGAGAACAGTAAAATCGAACCTTTGGGTCATACCCGAAGAGTCACGAGTAACCTATTTTGGAGATTTTATGCTGTTCTAACCACTCCGGTTTCATGTTGATAGTCTGACCTGAAAATTTCTGAGTCTCTAAATAGAAGTTATTTTGAAAACGATGAGGGTGGTAAGTCTATCCTCAACAAAGGACTTTCTGGAAATTTATTTGGACACACAAGTTCGGTGGGTTGACGGTTTCCATTTCGGACTTTCTTGATCCTACACCCGGACAGTGGGGTCAACCCAGAAGAAATAGAAGGTGTCCACAAAAGAAAAAACAATTTTATTTATAAATAAATAAACCGATGTGGTCCAGAGTCAACGTCGTACACCCTAGACTGGTCTCTTATTTGGACCCGGGAGACGTAACCCTCAAGTCCCAGAATCGGTCACCTGGTGTTCCCTTCAGGGGTGTCCACAAAGACTACTACGGTTCACCTCTTAGTCCCCGATATCAAACCGGGGAAGTGTCAGTGGAAACGGAGTGTAAAGTCCTAGTCAACCTCTACTCGGATCCGAGGATCTCCAAGAAGACTAATTCAAGGACACAGGGAAGTTACAGTCAGATCGTCTACAGAGAGGTATCTATTTACGTCTAGTTTTGGTCAACTCTATACTCAAGTATGGGTGACCCTACCGACATTAGTTTTACTGTCAACCATTATTTATAACCGTTCCTGCACCTATTTAAACCTGGAAGTGTCTAACGACTACCCTGATATTTTATCACGGTAACGAAACCTTTGGTCAGGTTTTCAAGGAGATTTCTAATTTACAACTTAATGGTATACTGGGTTGTTAAGACGAGGATCCATATTTGGGATCTCTTTACTCTTGCTCAGGAGATGGTATGCGATCTTATCGATAAGTCCTCGGTAATTTTGACATTGGGTACATCCGTCAGTCGTTCGTAAGTAAGTACAGTGAGTAATTAAGTTGTTTACAACTTACAGATGACATATGGTCCAGGACCCTTTGTCATCACTTGTTTTGTCTATTTTTGGTACGGGAGTAAATGGAATCTTCCGGTACCCCTCTTCCTACACGTACGCACGTACGATTCAGTGAAGTGAACACAAACTGAGAAAAAAATAAGAATAAAAATTTTAATTAAATAAAATTAACCTCCGATTAATGTTGTAGTACCACCAAAACCGGTATATAGTTATACTTAGTCGGTACCCACATGAACACAGGGGGTAAGACTTGGGGGGAGGGGGCAGGGAGGGGTAGGGTAGGGAGACCCAACGAGGTCACGTGGCCGGAACTCACGGGACAAAGTACGTAGCTTGAACCTGACCAGTAGATAAAGTGTATACCTTTATATGTACGAAGTACGATAAGAAAGTTTAGTAGGGTGGGAGTGGAGGGTGTCTGAGGTTTTCAGAAAAGAAATAGAGACACAGAGAAAACGACAGAACGTGCACCCCCAGTAACAATGGTAGAAAGATTTAGTATATATAAGTAATTGTATGACATAGACATAAAAAGAAAGACTGAATGAAGCGAGACATATTATCCGAGGTCAAAGTAGGTGGAGTAATCTTAACTGAGTTTACACAAGAAAAATTATCGACTCATTATAAGGTAACACATATGCATAGTGTCGAAAGAATAGGTAAGTAAACGTCTACCTGTAGATCCAACGAAGGATCGATAGCATTTGTCTCGACGTGACTTGTAACCCCATGTGCACAGAGAAAGTTAAGACCAAAGGAACCACACATACGGGTCGTCACCCTAACGACCCAGCATGCCGTCAAGACAAAGGTCAAAAAATTCCTCAGAGGTGTGACAAGAGGTATCATCGACAGGATCAAACGTAAAGATGGTCGTCACAACTCCCAAGGGAAAAGAGGTCACAAACAGAGAAACTCGGGGTACCTGACATCGGGTGGTCCGAAGAGACCGGTACTATAAGAAGTCCGTTCTTGTGACCTTTCCCAAGGGGAGGGTCCCGTTGGGAGGTCCCGTTGAAGGAGGTCCCGTTGAAGGGGTGGGTCCCTAACTTGGACGTACGGGACTTAGGGTCCGTCTAAGAACTGGTAACTCGGCGGACCCTTCGGGTAATTGATACATTCATCTTATATGACACTTAATCTATCCCCACACCTCCAGTCTCCTGTAAAACGTTAGAATTTATGTTAGTAGTGACCCTTTTCCATATCGAACTCACTTCAGGACTTCCTCAACACCTTCACTCAGTCTCTCTAAAGACGTTCTTGTTGCATGTTCTGTTTCCCCGGAGTCCACGTGACTGAGACTTCACCCTCACGCGGTCTGTATAGGGTCCACGTCGTTCTGATCTCCCCGATCTACACTCACCCCCACCACCCACTCCGACGTCATTCCCACTACAGAAAAATAGACTTACTTCACCCCTCTCAAACCCCGTCACCACACTGTACTACACAGAGCCGGAGATCTTCCTAGTGAGGCTGAGAAAACACCCCAACTCAACGAATCAGTCACCACGAGTCCTGTTCCCCTTTGGTCCCTCTAGTCAATCTTCCGATAATGTTATTGGGTCGTTCTTACTCTTGTAGAACCTGGTCCACTAGTGTCACCTCCACCACTCACCTTCCTAAAGAGGGTTACGGAACCTTCTCTCTACCCTCTACTTTATTACACTCCCAACCAACATCTCGATCTCTCTTAGACCCAATTATTTTTGTTCTACCTAGTTCCTTACGACTCTCCTCTATGTCCGAATGTTCACCCTACGACACATAAATGTGTGTTGTCTCTCTTTTTCGACCCCAGGATCAGTTTCGTAACGTCGACAGGTAGATGGTATTTTAATGTCTTAATTAGGTCAACGACTCGAGTAATATTGACTACCATCTTTCGCCGTATTCATTAAACTCTCCTATCTTAACGAAAGGACCGAAACAAAGGTTTAATACCTTTCTTTTCGTCGTGTAGTCGAATCACTTGTGTGTGTGTCTCCACGAAGACTTGGTACTCCGTCTTTTGGTAAACACAAATGAAAGTATTAACCGAAAGACCTAACAGACCCTGGTATTGTGGTGGCAAGAGGAGTTGTCGGAGTCCTTTTCACTTCTAAGGAAGGGACAGGACATACAAGTAAAGAAAGGAAGAGGTGAAAGTAACAACATTATTGGCGGGTGCAACCCACCAAGTTAACGGGAGACACCTTTTATATTGTTTATTGTTGTTTTTTTCTCTATCGAGACCTTCTCGGAAAAAAGATTCCCATACATTATTCTTCATGTATAAATGAAATCCTTTAAACGAGGAACTAACTTAAATTTTACACAACCTGTAACTTTGAAACTAAAGGAACATCCAAAAGTCCTCGTATTAATAAAGAGGTTTAGGAAAGACGCACAATGTCCACTTCTCCTATCTCGTCACTTGTTTTGTCTATATTGGGTTGAATTACCCGACGAGACCACCGAGTCTGCCATTTCTCAGACGGACGTTACGCCCTCTGGACTCAATCTAGGGACCCAACCCTTCTAGGGGACCTCCTCCCATACTGTTGGGTGAAGTCACGGGAACGGACCTCTTAGGGGACCTGTCTCCTCGAACCACCCAACGTTAGGAACCCCAGTGTTTCTCAGCCTGTGTTTACTCGTCGATCTGTGTGTACCTCAATGTCAGATCAACCCCCTCGACCTTTACTAGTCTATTTATTCACTTTACGTCATAGAACTCTACTACTCGAGATGTTCTTTTTTGTTCGGTTCTACACCTACACCACAAGGACCCACCTCTCCAGTAACCGTTAATTTACCCCGTCCGTCCCTTCAGAGACTCTGGGAGAGTAAATAAACGATAGACGTGATTTCAGGATCTCTTCCACTCCCTGCGACCGTTTATAGACCTCCTCCTCTCTGGTCGTCCACGTTACCGAGTCTCCGTCCTTCTGACAGATCATCCGGGTACACCAACCTCGTCTAACTTATTCGACTCACCATCCTTTATACCAGTCTAACCTCTCTCGTGTTGTCATATCCGCGAATTACTTAGATTCGAGAGGCTTGTCGGAAGAGATACTCTTCCCTGTGGTCCCCTCTCTCTTCTGTACACATCTTCCCGAGACTTTTCTGTCTTACCCAATTCTACGAGCGGTTAGACTATTCCCTGAATTTCGATCTTATATGTTTTTTGAGAATGTACAATTATTATTTTCCCATTTATTGGGTAAAATTTTACTTGTCTCGTAACCTTCTCTATAAAGATTTTTCTTCGAGATGTTTACCGACTATGTTTAACGTAAAGGGATTATCGATTACAAGACTTTCTCTACCCTTATAGTTTGGTGGACTGGGCGGAGAACTCTTTGGATATACGTCCAGTCTTTCGTTGTCAATCTGGACCTGTACCAAGGTTTAACCTTTTCCTCATGCAGTTCCGACATATAACAGTGAGACGAATAAATTGAAGATACGTCTCACGTAGTACTCTTTGCGACCCGACCTTCTTCGTGTTCGACCTTAGTTCTAACGGTCCTCTTTAGAGTTATTGGAGTCTATACGTCTACTGTGGTGGGAATACCGTCTTTCCTTTCTCCTTGATTTTTCGGAGAACTACTCTCACTTTCTCCTCTCGTTTTTTCAACCGAATTTCGAGTTGTAAGTCTTTTGATTCTAGTACCGTAGACCAGGGTAGTGAAGCACCCTTTATCTACCCCTTTGTCACCTTTGTCACAGTCTGAAATGGAAAAACCCGAGGTTTTAGTGACGTCTACCACTGACGTCGGTACTTTAATTTTCTACTAATGAGGAACCTTCCTTTCAATACTGGTTGGATCTGTCGTATAACTTTTTGTCTGTAATGAAACGGTTCTTTCCAGGCAGATCAGTTCCGACACCCAAAAGGTCACCAGTACATACCTAAACTGTCACCCTGACACTTCTTTCGACTCGTGGTTTCTTAACTACGAAAACTTGACACCACAACCTCTTCTGAGAACTCTCAGGGAACTTGAAGTTCCTCCAGGTTGGTCAGGTAGGATTTCCTCTAGTCAGGACCCACAAGTAACCTTCGTGACTACGATTTCGACTTTGAGGTTATGAAATCGGTGGAGTACACTTCTCAACTGAGTAACCTTTTCTGAGACTACGACCGTCCCTACCCCTCGTCCTCCTTTTCCCCTACTGTTTCCTACTCTGCCGACCTACCGTAGTGACTGAGCTACCTGTATTCAGACTCAATTGAGGCCCTCAACCACTACCTGTCCCTCCGGACCGTACGACGTTAAGTATCCCAGCGTTTCTCAGCCTGTGCTGACTCACTGACTTGACTTGACTTATCGATTGCTACAACTCGTACCTTTTTTTACAAGTTGTAAAAATTAGTGATCCCGTTATGTTTAGCTTTGGTGTCACTCGATGGGGAAGTGTGGGTGATCTTACGAATATTACTTTCTCTGTACATCATTGTTCACGACGGTCACTATATTTCCTTGGCCTTGAGAGGTTCTAATGATTACCCCTACATTTTTCTACGTCGAAGAAATCTTTTGTCGGACCTTCAAAAGCTTTGAAATTTACATTCTAACGGTAGTCAAGTCAAGTCAAGTCAAATCAGAGAGTCAACACAGACTAAGAAACGCTTGGGTACTTAGTGTCGTGCGGTCCGGAGGGACAGGTAGTGGTTGAGGGCCTCAAGTGAGTCTGAGCACAGGTAACTCAGTCACTACGGTAGGTCGGTAGAGTAGTAGATAACAGGGGAAAAGGAGGACGGGGGTTAGGGAGGGTCGTAGTCTCAGAAAAGGTTATCAGTTGAGAAGTGTACTCCACCGGTTTCATGACCTCAAAGTCGAAATCGTAGTCAGGAAGGTTTCTTATGGGTCCTGACTAGAGTAAATCTTACCTGACCAACCTAGAGGCAGGCTCCCTGAGAGTTCTCAGAAGAGGTTGTGGTGTCAAGTTTTCGTAGTTAAGAAACCGCGAGTCGAAAGAAGTGTCAGGGTGAGAGCGTAGGTATGCACTGGTGTCCTTTTTGGTATCGGACCTGATCTACCTGGAAACAACCGTTTCATTACAGAGACGAAAACGTATACGATAGATCCAACCAGTATTGAAAGGAAGGTTCCTCATTCGATTCGCAGAAAATTAAAGTACCGACGTCAGTGGAAGACGTCACTAAAACCTCGGGGTTTTCTATTTCAGACTGTGACAAAGGGGTAGATAAAGGGTACTTCACTACGCTGGTCTACGGTACTAGAAGCAAAAGACTTACAACTCGAAATTCGGTTGAAAAAGTGAGAGGAGAAAGTGAAAGTAGTTCTCCGAAAAAGCAAGGAGAACTGAAAGACGGTATTCCCACCACAGTAGACGTATAGACTCCAATAACTCTAAAGAGGACCGTCAGAACTAAGGTCGAACACAAAGAAGGTCGGGTCGCAAAGAGTACTACATGAGACGTATCTTCAATTTCTTCGTCCCACTGTTATATGTCGGAACTGTATGAGGAAAAGGATAAACCTTGGTCAGACAACAAGGTACAGGTCAAGATTGACAACGAAGGACTGGACGTATGTCCGAATAGTTCTCCGTCCAATCCACCAGACCATAAGGGTAGAGAAAGTCTTAAAAGGTGTCAAATAACACTAGGTGTGTCAGTTTTCGAAACCGTATCAGTTATTTCGTCTTTATCTACAAAAAGACCTTGAGAACGAAAAAGGTACTAGGTCGTCTACAACCGTTAAACTAGAGACCAAGGAGGTGGAACAGATTTTGGTCGAACTTGTAGACCTTCAAGTGCCAAGTGCATAACGACTTCGGACCGAACCTCTTAAAACTCGTAATGAAATGATCGCACACTCCACTCACGTTAACACGCCATCAAACCGTAACGGAAAGAAACCCTAACTTTACTTTTGACTGGAAAAGGTCGGGACACCGATGACGACTCAAAAGGTTTAAACGACCGTATAACTCACGTCGTGAAAGTGTCGTAGTAGAAAGTCCTAAACTTTACCGAGTTGATCTTACGGTAGTGGAGGCGATCGAAACAAGCACCACTACGATTCCGGGTGAACTGAAGTGTAAGGTCCTACAGACCAAGGTCCACTCACTAGTGTGGTAGCACTAATAGAATACTAGGTTTTCAATGTGACAAACTATATATAAGTTCTCTTTACTCTTGTACACAGGGTCATCTTCGAGTATGTGTGTACAAGTATCGTCGCAATAAGTGTCTCAGTTCCAATAAATATCATTGCCGAATGTTCCAGTAGTTGACTACAAGGTCAAAACACTTTTTACAGTAACCATAAAACTGAAAAAAAGCCCAAATTTAACTCAACAAATATAAAACCCGCGAAGGGAATATCGGACGTTACGTTACGTCCTCTGGACCCAAGCTAAGGTCCTAACCTTTCTAGGGGGCCTCTTCCTTTACAAATATACAAATAATAACATAACATCGTCAAAGTTTTTAATGAAGAACTGTCTTCAGGGTATTGTCTACATATACTTATGGAAAAAAGACAGACACTGAACAGACAAACCAAAGGATTATTTTAAATAATCTACTCGTCTCCAAAATTACTACTCACGGTTAAATGGTTTCACTAAAAATTACCAACAATGAAAGAAACTAAAAGAACGTTTAAGTTCAGGTTGGGGTTTCAGTAATTCAATGAGAGAAACCAAAAGAAGATCTCGAAATATCAAAAGCAAAAATACTACTCCGGATCTAGAACGGACCATATTAAAAATACATCCCACACTTCACCCTTAACTCTATGATTGGGGGGAGACGTTTAAGTGAACAAGGGTGTAGTAAAAAACTGTTTTAAAGGGAAACTCAACGAAACCATAGAGACAACTTTTTAAAAGCTTAATATATACAAACCAAATAAAGACCTTCGAGACAAACCAAGAGAACTAGATAAAAACGGATAAGAAATTGGTCACATCCCGACTAGACTACTCACACCGAAATGTAATTTAAAATTCAGTGAATCACATCAAAGAGGTGTAAACAAGAAATAGTTCTAACACCACCGATAAGATCCACGAAACTTAAAAGTATATATAAAATCCTAGTCGAAAAGTCAAAAATAAAAATTTTTGGATGACGCCAAACCAAACCCAAACGTAACGTACATGTCTATTTAAACCTCTCTTACTGTAATATTGTACAACAGAAGATTAGGATTTTGTAACATATATAAAGGTAAATAAATCCAAAAGACAATATAGAAAATCATAACAAAATATCAAAAAGTGATATCTCTAGGATATGTGTAAAGTAATTTAAATAGACATTCATAAAGTACAGAGACTTATGATGATCTCATAAAAATTTTATAAGTCGAGTTAGTACAGGGTGATAAACACTGAGGTCCCTGAGGTCATGGGGTCCAAAGAGGGAAGGGTTGAGGGTCTCGGACGAGTTTTAAAATCAAAAGAAATAAAAAATTTTTAAATGAAAACAAATAAAAAAACCACTACGACACGACATACACCCTAGAATTAAGGGACTGGTCCTTAGGTTGGACCCGAGGGACTTTTCCTTCGTACTTAAGAATTGGTGGTTCCTTCAGGGGTTTTAAGATAAAGATTTACAGTATATTATTGTATATGTACAGATTTATATATGTGTGTACATACGTAATGAAACGGCTGATTCCAGGCAGATCAGTTCCGATACCAAAAAGGACACCAGTACATCCCTACACTCTCAACCTGACACTTCTTCCGACTCATGGTTTCTTAACTACGAAAACTTGACACTACAACCTCTTCTGAGAACTCTCAGGGAACCTGACGTTCCTCTAGGTTGGTCAGGTAAGACTTCCTCTAGTCAGAAGTTATAAGTAACCTTCCTGACTATGACTTCGACTTTGATGTTATGAAACCGGTGGACTACACTTCTCGACTAAGTGACCTTTTTTTTTGGGACTACGACCTTTTCTAACTTCCGTTCTCCTCTTCCCCTGTTGTCTCCTACTCTACCAACCTACCGTAGTGGTTAAGCTACCTGTACTCAAACTCGTTCGAGGTCCTCAACCACTACCTGTCCCTCCGGACCGGACGACGCCAGGTACCCCAACGTTTCTCAACCTGTGCTGACTCGCTGACTTGACTTGACTTGACTTGACTTGACTTAGACGGACGGTATTGTTTCGAGGTGACTGTAATTTAATCTAGATTAGTATTCGGATCGATTACTTTTTTTCATTTTCTATATAAGTTTAAACTTTTGATTATTTACTTCCCCTTTTTTTAGTAAAGGGGTAACGGACACACGTGTACTTAGGATTTAACATATGTCTTTTCCTTTCAACGAACTATGTCGTCTGTTCTCAAGTCGATCTTTATGAACTAGGGTCACCTCTACGTCCACTTCATCGAAGGACTCGACACCGTCCCTACTCCCCTCCTCGTTCCTACCCCGAGGTCCCATACTCGTTGCTCCCACGCCCAGAGTGGAGACCCCGATTCCCACACCTCCCCCTCACCACAGTAGACTCGAGTCACTCCCCGACAGTCCCCTGGTCGTCAGGACTGGGGTGGACAGGACAGGAAGATAGACGATGACCTCGTTACTCGACGGTGGGTCTCCCGGACTCGCACGTCTGGACCCCCGTCAGAGTCCGTGTCTCGCCCGGTCCTGTCCCGGGTTTAGTAAAACCTTTTGTTGGTCGTGTAAACTGGTACAAGGTAGGTTTCACACACACACACACACACACACACACACACACACACACACACACGAAATAACGGAGTAAGTGTAGATAAATAAATCGTTAATAGAAACCGTGATCACCATTTCTTGGGAACACGGTTGCGTCTTCTGTATTTTCTGTACCCAAGCTAGGGACCCAGTTCTTCTACGGGACCTCTTCCTTTACCGTCGGGTGAGGTCATAAGAACGGACCCTTTAAGGTACCTCGGACCGTCCGATGTCAGGGACCCCAGTGTTTCGTTGAAGTGTGAAGACCTCGAAGATGTTAGAAGGTATGGTAAGAGCCACTGACCTTCAGTCACTACCCTTTTTTATTCGATTCACTCCGGACACCTGGGGTCCTCAATGAAAGATCACTCCTCGTTCCGGTCTATTATTTCTCTGTCTCCTACCACTATGAGTAGATGTCTGTTAAGGATATCCCTTTACCCATTGGTCCCTCTGACATATTGAGTTCCTCCCCTGTAACTAATGACTATAGTTCTTCCGTCCTTCCCAATCGGACCCTTTCAGTTCCCCCGTCTTACAAGGTCCGTCTCTCCTGTGCCTCATATTTTTGGACTCTTAACCCTTGGACCCGTTCCCTTTCTCCCGTTTCCTCTACCCACTCCCCGTTTCACCCGTCCCTCGACCGGACGACGTGCCTACAGAGAACTTACATCGTACGACTGAGGTCTCCTTCCCCGTCCGGACACCCCTCTCCCGACCTCCGACTCCTGTGCCACTCTACCACACTACACACAAGATGTGTCTAGAGCCACCGACACGTCTCACCTGCCACCCCGTCCCAAACCCCTCCCCTGGAGTTTCTCCAAAGGTACCTCGGGACCCCACCAACGGTGTCTCTGACTCCTGTCTACCCGACACAACTCACGTGGTCTCTTCTCTTACTTCTTGTTGAGTCTTGAAGAGATCAGTGGGCCGCCCAATAGACCGTGATTCATTTGGTCTAAGGGACCACCGAGTCTACCATTTCGCAGACGGGTGTTACGCCCTCTTGACCCAAGCTAGGGACCCAGTCCTTCTAGGGGACCTCTTCCTTTGTCGTTGGGTGAGGTGATGGAAAGGATCTTTTAAGGTACCTACCTCCTCGGACTACCCAATGTCAGGTACCCTAGTGTTTCTCAACCTGGGATGATTCACTGAAGTGAAAGAAAGGAGAAAGATTTGGTATCATTTTAGAGAGGACCTCTTAGGACTTTTTTTCTTTCTTTCTTTCTTTCTTTAGTTCCACGTCTACATAAAGTCGGTCACCTTCGAACGAAAAGACTCCTCAACCCACTCCACATCCGTCCAAGTGTACCTGAGGTGCACCAACGACGGTAGGGACTTCCGGGAGCATTAGTCTACCAGGGTGGAGAGTCCACGAGGGTGGTGTCCCCAAGGTTCCCGTCCTTGTCCTCCCCGACCTCACGTTTCACCTCTAAGGGTTGAGAGTTCGTAAATGGCGGACTAGATTCGTCTATGTTCTGACGAGTGTCCCTCTGGTTCTACTTAGTGTCCAACTAAGGGATTCTCACGTGTCGGTCACATTCTCCGTCTGAGTGTCAAGTCTTCACGAGGACTTACACCGTACCTGAGAGATTGATGGACGTCGTCCGATTTGACGTCACCCTCCTAGGTCCTCCCGAGAGACCTCCTTCACAGGAACTCGACTTGTGACTTCCTACTTATCCTCAAGAGATGTCGTGAGAAGTGTGACCATCCCCGTATACCTAGTGACCTCTAGAACAATGTTTTTTACTAGGACCAAGTAGTCCAGAACCCACCCTGGAACGTGACGAGGGTCCTGATCTGTACCTTATCTTCTCTAGAAGTCTATTAATACCTTATCCTTACTTCCTTTCTATTTCCCTCGTCCCTGTAAAGACCGTCTCAAGTCGGGTCCTTGTGGGTGTTTCCGTACCTCTCGGACCGTACCTCTTGATTAAATAACCTCTCGTAGTCGATAGAAAAAAACAAGTTCTTGGTGTCAGGACGAGGGTTGACAGTAGAGTCTCCGAGGGTACAAGGTACCTACTTGGAACAGGACTCCTGTGCCCGACAAAGTCTCCTCGTGTCACTCGGTGTGTCAACACTACTAGGAACCTCTTCTGTCGACTCCTGACGGATGAATTTGGAGATCTCACGGGACCCAGTCTCCTGTGGGGTGTCGGTGGGAGAACGAGTCAGGTCTACGGTCTCCGGGGGAGGACTGAAGTGGGATAAGGAGTGGGGGATTAGGTTAGGTAGTGTATCAGGTATCTGATAAGGAAGTTCGCGGGAGACGAAAGAGGGTCCAAGTCTGGGGTCGGAGGTCACGTTTGGTGGTCAGAGGGAGCCCAGTGACAGTAAGGTCACTCACCGGTAAGAGGACCTGGGGTGAAGTGGTGCGAAGAACAGAAGGGAGAGAAGGGTCGTCGGTCTCATCTGAAAGTTAAGGTAGTAAACTTGTACCGTTCTTACTTTGAGATAGAACTATACCCTTGTCACTTCCACGTCGTTTAAGGACGGGAACCGCGGGACAGAGGATCCAGACCCATGATTTTTCGTTCTCACCCGTATTAGGGTCGTACGGGATCTGTTAAGATTACCACGAGGTACCCAAGGACGTACTGGAGCCGCTACGATTTTTTATTATTTTACTATAGGATCACTCTTTCCATGTGGTGACCTCACTTTAACTTTTGATTGACGTCGGTACCTGTCAACCTCTTTGTGGTGCCAAAACGGTTAAATTGGTTACACTCCTGCAGTGTAAAAACCAATTCTACTAAGTTAGAAGTATTTCGGGTTTATATTAGGTCGAAGTAAGACTCTTCAAGGGTTATTTCACTAGGTATCCTATTTGTATTGTGACTCATACGAACCCAGTATCAATGTCGAGGAGGCTAAATGACATCTTAGTTATCTCTGACAAGATCTTTTAGTAAAAATGCTCTCTCCGGTGAGACTATACTTCGAGTTCACTGCGTTACAGGTACACTTAACATTTGTTTACTAAGTAGGGGACTTAAGTCTCCTGTAAACGATCACTTCGTTCTGTGACTCAGAGTTCTGTATTCCTCCGTTCAGAAGAAGACTCTTTACAGATAAAGTCAGTAGGTGAGTAAAAAACTAACCCAATAAACAAAAAACCATAACTCAAAACACTCGACAAACATATAGAACCTCTATCTAAGAACAGTCAACGAAATAAACGTTTATAAAAGAGTAAGGATCCTAGCAGAAGAGTAGCACAACTACCAAAAAAGAAACGACACCTTTTCGAAAATTCAAATTAATCCAGGGCAAACAAATACAAACAAAAATAAAAGTAATGAGATCCTTCACCCGATGTATCGTGTCCGTCGAGTCGAGACACCACTGGATCTCTTCACCCACCCCTTCCGGTTCTCCCTCCCCCTGTATACAAATATATATTAAATATACTAAATATCCCATACCCTAAGTGAAACAACATGTTTTAGTATTTCGTTGATACAGTACTAGTTTGGGGTCAGAGGACGTGACCATCCTCTATCATTTCCGTCTAAGAAATGGTAGACTCGGTGATTCCTTCGGGGTTTTATCTTTTACAATTTTTTAATTTTTATACTTTATAGAAACGGGTCTTTTCGTAAGGATCCTTCTGTTGAGGGAATCCTTCTGTTCCGTCATCATCGTAGAGGGTAGACGTGGGAGGGGCGGGGGGCGGAGCCCTCTGAGACTAGGTCTACGAGAGGACCCCCCGGACCTAGAAACGTAAAAAAAGGTACTAGGAGAGTACTAAGGCTACGTGTCGGTGCCACCCCTCAGTGACGTCACCTCCCAGCTGAGATTGAAGACAGCTTCACTTCACTTCACTTCAGCGAGTCAGTACAGGCTGAGAAACGCTGGGGTACCTGACATTGGATGGTTCGAGGAGACAGGTACCCTAAAAGGTCCGTTATCATGACCTTACCTAATGGTAAAGGAAGAGGTCCCCTAGAAAGACTGGGTCCCTAACTTGGACCCAGAGGTCGTAACATCTGTCTGCGAAATGGTAGACTCGATGACTAAACCGGGCACTTGGGGAAAGAAGAGTGTCAAGTGTAGGGGTCTCAAGTATTAACAAATTATTATGTCCTCCACCACAATCACCATTTCTTGGGTAGACGGTTACGTCCTCTGTATTCTCTGTACCCAAATTTAGTACACAACCCGTCTGGGGGAACTCCTCCCGTACCGTTGGGTGAGGTCATAAGAACGGACCTCTTAGAGTACCTGTCTCCTCGAACCGTCCGATGTCAGGTGCCCCAATGTTTCTCAACCTATGTGGACTTCGTACGTGTGTTATATATTTGAAATAATAATCTCGGGAACACCCCACTTGACGTTTTAACCGACTTTTCATGTCCCTAAAGGGTATCTACTGGACTGGGATGTGTGAGTTTGGGAGGGAAAGTTGTAAGGGTGGTCTTTCCATGTAAACAATGTCAGTCACTGGACACGACTGGGTACGGGTAGAGGATCTCAGGTATTAAATATTGTCCCGAGTGAGAACCGCAGTATGTAAGACACGGACACACGGACCAACCCAGGGTGAGAAACGCTGTGAAAACTGACATCGGGCGGTCCCAGAAGTCAGGTACCCTAAAAAGTCCGTTCTTATGACCTCACCCAAAGGTAAAGGGAAGAGGTCTCCTAGAAAGGTTGGGTCCCTGGTTTGGGTACAGAGGACACAGAGAACGTAACGTTCGTCTAAGAAATGGGTGACTCAGTGGCCCCCTCAGGTATGTAAGACACCAAAACTGTTTACATGTGACTGTACATAGGCCGTAATATCACAGTATATCTCATGAATCACAGGATTTGCATGAGGAACGAAATACAACATTTGCATGAAGAACGAAACGCAGCATTTGCATGAAGCGCGAAACGGACAAGTAAGAAGAGGACGGGTTAGGGATCATTGATGATAGAAAAGTAAAAATGGTGATACAATAGAAAAGGTCTTACGGTATTCCAACCTTAGTATATGATACATCAGAAACCCCTGACTTAAGAAAATGAATCGTTATACGTGAACTAGAAACGGACATAAAAAAGTGCCGAACTATCGAGTAAAGAAAAATCACGACTCACTATCAGGTAATCCGGGTGAATCTCATAAATTGAGAGTCTCAACAGGGGAGACTCGGCGTCCACTAAGTAGTTAATCCCCAGAAGGATGAGTTCGTAACCGACAGACCCAGAGACTAGAGATAAAACCAGTAGTATAGAAGAGACTGAGACTGTGAGGGGGAAGGGAGAATATTCCTGTGAATACTAGTGTAAAACTCGGTGGACTTATTAAGTCCCTTTAGAGGTGTAGAGTCGCCGGGTTGAGTGTTTAGGGAAAACGTGACGCTAAGAGGATGGGGACGCCGATACGTTTGTTACGGAAACAACTACTTGAAAAGAGTTTCCTTGGGTAAAGGTCGTAGTAGACAAAGGACCTGATTAATTTAGGTATTGAAAGTACATTTTTTACCAACGTTTTCTAGTTGAGTGCATCGTAAATTGGTTGTACCAAGGTTCCTTTACTTATCCAATGACTTTCAATGAGTCTTCAGTCCCGAAGGACATCTCTATTGTTTCCCCTTCACCTATAGTCACAATAAACATTTGACTTCTATAGACTGATCTGCTATTCTACTTCTGTCCGGATGTACCACAATCAGCGAGTCAGAACAGACTGAGACACGCTGGGGTACCTCATGTCGGGTGGTCCGAGGAGACAGGTACCCTAAGAGGTCCACTCTTATGACCTCACCCAACGGTAAGGGAAGAGGGGTACGGATGTATTTCCGACGGGTTGAAACTTGTTGAGACAGTCCTAAAACGACGGAAACAATAACCTTCCTTGGTCGACAGGAAAAACAAGTTCATGGTATAACGTCCGTTGACTCTTAGAGGGGCCCACGGGACCAACGTAAACCGTCGCGTTGGACTCACGAAACAGGGATTGAATTATGTGTCACGTACACCCTTCGTCCTATTGCTCCCCGTGGTAACGGGTTGGGGCGAGGGTTTCCACAAGTACAAGATTGGGGGTACTTGACAACACAATAAACCGTTTTCTGTGAAACGTCTACACTAGTTCCAGTGACTAAAAATTCTTTCCTTCTAATAGGACCTAATAGACTCACCAAGGGTAGATCAGAGTACTCGGGAAGTTTCGTCTCTTGAAAGACGAGTCTCCTCTCTACATCATCTCTTTCGCAGTCTCTAGAAGGTTCCTATTCTTAAGGAGGATCAAAAGGACAAAGACTCTACTAGTATATTAAAAATAAGAAAGTAAACAACTACATAATTACACTACGTCGTAAAGCAAACTGAAAAACCTAAACCTCTGTTGGAACGTAGGAACCTTATTTAAGGTGTAGCAACAACACATACTAGGAAAATTACCTGAAATTTTGGGCCGAACGATCTTGAAACAACTTCTAAAAACGTAGGTCCGGTAACCACTATGACTGCACATTAAAAAAACTCCCCCCTCCCCACAGAAAAAGACCAAAACCACACTCCCACTAACACCGGAGTATCCCACTCAAGGCTCCGTAAGGAAAGAGAAACTAAAAAACCTTATCAAACCCCCCTTAACCACACTTGAGAAATTTACAAGTCGTCTCAAGTGTATCTTTTTAGGTAGACTGGGACCCGAAAACAAATAACCTTCAAAAAATTTAACCACTAAGTCGAAATAATGACCATTAACAAGACATACGTAAAAGAAAAAGAAGAACTAAGTCAGAACCCTCTTACACGAAAATATTCTTAAATAGGTGAATATAATCCAACCGGTAAAACAACTACATATTCACAAGAAACACCTGAGCGTACGAGGAGACATAAAGGTACCACAACCAACATTGGTGAGGAAGTAAAGAATAATTAAATCCACGAGAGAGAAGAACTACTCAGACTGATTTCCACATAGGTAAAACGAATAGAAAAGTTTCTTTATCGAGAATTGAAGTAATTGGAAAAGAGAAAAAACCAGTAAATAAAGACGGGACTAAAATACTCAAGAAAGGAAGATGACATAAGCCTATAACAAATGAGAAAACGAACAAGGAAGATTAGACTTACTACGAAAACGGACCATGTAATATGAGCCAATATCTAAAAAAAGGAAGAATAGTGAAACTTGTATACCACGGTGAGAAAAACGGACGTTTCAAAGACGACTTTTCAGTCGATAACCAGAATACTCTCAAAAGATCATACGTTAATCACCGAAAAGAGAACTACAAAAAATTCTAAGAGGTTCAAAACGGTAAAATTAATACTACACAAACCCACGTCTGGAGAATCCCAGTTCCCCGAAGGGTCCACCGTGATCGTCATTTCTCGGACGGACGGTTCCGTCTCCTACATTCTTTGTGACCAAACTAGAGACTAAGTCCTTCTAGGAGACCTCTTCCTTTACCGTTGGGTGAGTCCACAAGAAACGGACCTTTTAGGGTACCTGTCGCCTCGGACCTCCCGATGTCAGGTACCCCAGTGTTTCTCAGTCTGTGCTGACTTCACTGAATCGTGAGAAACCCAAGTAGGACAAACCCTGAGAGAAAAGAATGGTCTGGCCCTATAGACAAAGGAGAGGGTCCAATTCCTTCAAAAGTCAATAATACAGAAGTTTATTGAAGGGACATGTGGGAAGAGAAGAGAAAAATCTTGGGGATATTACTTTATAATCGTCCGAACTACAACAGGGTCTCTATAGAATTTGATAGGAGTAAAGATTTTTAACAAAAAAGGGAAATAAGACAAGTCGAACTCTCTAAGAGGGACAAAACAGAAGACCAGACACCTAAGTAAGGAGACACAGTAGAGTAGATGACGACTCAGGAAGGTCACAAAAAATAAAAATATAGAAAATGAGATAAAAATAACGTGAGAAGTCTAGACGAACCAAGAAGAATAAAAGAGAAGGTAGCAATGAGAAGACTGACGGAAGTAGATAAGAAGGTTCAAGGAACTCGTAGAGATACTAGTAATGGAACTTGAGAAATAGGTCATCTAATGAATAGAAACAAAACGACACGTCAGTGAGTCAACACAGACTGAGAAACGGTGGTGTACCTGACACCGTCGGTCCGAAGAGACAGAAAGTGGTAGAGGACCTCAAACGAGTTCGACTACAGGCAACTTAACCACTACTGAAACAAATCAAGAAGACCCAAAACAGAATAAGGAAATAAATTTCGTATAAAGAGACAAAGAAGTAGAACGGATGAACTACTTAACGAAAGATATATAACCCATCCAAGCAAGTCAGAGGACTAGAACCTCTTCACCGGTATCCGCCCTCTGAACGATCCCCTGGGTCCTCGTGTGAGGAGAGACCACTAATTTCAATGCACGAGGTCCTCTTGGATGACACACCCGACACACCAAGAAAGGAAACACCACCCTAACTGATAAGACCCGTACGACCATCCGCCCCGACCGGAACAGGACGAACCGACCGTCCACGAAGGAACGTACCAACAATGACCGGGCAACCAGACGTCCATTTGAGGACCTCCATGCTCTGATCCCCTTCCTGAGGTTTTAGTGTGAACGGTCGTGGCCCCAGGAGTGTCTTCTTGCACGAGGGGTTCCACCGACGGTGGTCGTAGACGCAAGGGTCCCACTCGGAGTCAGCGGAGGAGGGAGAGGACCTCCGAGAGGTTTTAGTCGTGTACACAGAGTAAGTCCAAGGAAAGTTTGACGACGGAGACGTGACCCCGAGTCTTGTACATTCTAAAACCCGTACGGGACAGTCTCAGTTCGGACTAAAGGGGGTAGAGAATCCGACAGAACATCTGTTCGGGATAACCAGAAATTTCGGTCCACGAGACCCTGAGAAGAAGGACCGTATCCTGGGAACCCGACCCCTCTGACTACATCCCGGGTTTGGGGAGTGACGAACCCCTATTGGAGCCGTTGACCTAATACAAGGATAAACACCCATAGCGGATGGGTCCCTCTAAACGACATAGAGGTGGGGAAGAGGAGTGGAGTAACACGAAGGAAGAAGTACAAAAATCAACACCTCTGAGAAAGGAAGATCAGAAGAAGACGATCTGTCGACGAGACATTTATCCCCGTTAAAACCACACGGGTATCCTCCTCCACTCGAGCCCCAGAAGGATGGGACGGTAGAACGGGTGGGAGGGGGAGGTCACGTTCTGAAATAAATTCATAAGGTTGTTGTGGGTTTGTCTGTCACGTCCTTGGAATTGATGACTTAACTTAACTATATAAGTTAAAGACATAAGTTGTATACTTAAGTCTAGGTCGGGGGTTCCGTCCGGACTTTCGTCCTCCTCCTACGCCGAGTCTTCTCTGTCTCCCTTGGACTCCTTTGGGACACCAAAGTTCTCCGTCCTTTATATACTGACGCCGACTTCAGTTAAAGGGGACCTCTGCCTCTCCCTCTATTCCAACCTTTTGCGTCCTCTGTTAAAGATAAATTTTCCGACACCCCTTTTATGAAACAGGAGTAAACTGACTAGTATTCTTATTCACTTCGTTAAAACAAGGTCTAGTATTTCATTACCGAGATAAGACGTTCTAATAGATGATCCTTCTGGAGACAGAAGGAGACCACTACTCTACTATTTGTTACGTGTACTGTCTAACGGACTTTTTATTCTACATTACTACTCCCAGTTTGTACGAATAATTTTGGTACACCTTCCTTTTAGTCCTTCTTCCCTCTGACGACAATTAATACTGTTCCTTCGTCTATTGTTTCACCGATCTGTCCGAAAAAGTGTCTACAAACCCAAGTTATATAAAACTCTGACAGTTTCTCCGTGTAATCTTGGTAATGCACATAAGTCCGACGTAACCCATAATTGATGGACGAGAAGGAAGTGTCCCTCGTTCATTCTACCGGTCCACTATAAAAATGATTCACTTTTACAAAGAAACTAAATCTAAAAGAAGGAAAAAGAACCTTTACCATCTATAGGGTGGACATCCTTAACGTTTACTAGAGGAGATATCGGGTCTCCGGACCACACGACGTGAAGTACCCCAACGTTTCTCAGTCTGTACTGACTCGCTGACTTGACTTGACTTGACTATCGGGTCTTGACTCCTCAACCACAGAATCTCGATCCGACAGAGTCGACTTTAGAGTCGAGGAGGGAACTGATGACAAATTAGCGAGACACGGAGTCAAAGGAGGAAACATTTTACTCCTACTACGATTACCACCACGGATGAACCGCTCCGATGTTCTCCTGACTAACTCAGTGACAGGCATGTCTTCTGACAGGTGTGGAACATTACAATCGACACTTGGGTTCAAACGAAAAGATAATTAAAGAGTGAAAGACGAGTGAAGATAACATCGACTCGTCCACAAAGAAGAAATAATGTGCAAAAGAATACGAAAGTCAACATCCCAGACACCAGAAAGAACCTCCTCCCCGATAAAGAGTAAAGGTTAACCGACTAGTCAGTGTCCTCCTCACTACCCCTTTGAAGTTTGATTTAGGTGTCCTACACACACCTACGACCTCCGTCCCCGAACCCAAGTGTGTGAACAGGGTTCCGACTGAGTAGTCGTGTCGGAGATCTTCGGAGACGGCTCATAGTCGACACCGTTCTTGACCAATCTCGGCTTCACTACTCCACACCACAAGTTTACGTGACCGACTTAGTAAAACTAGTTAACAATCCAACTTAACATTTTTCGTCGTAAATACATCCAGTCTTTCCTATTTACAACTGTTACGACATACTCAGTTCTATTATGAAGTACAAAGGACGTAGACAACTAATTACATATACTTCGTACGAATCAGCGAGTCAGTACAGACTGAGGAACACTGGGGTACCCGACGTCGGGCAGTCAGAGGAGACAGGTACCCGAAAGGGTCCGTTCTTATGACCTCATCCATCGGCAAGGGATGAGGTCCCCTAGAAGGGTTGGGTCCCTAGCTTGGGCCCAGAGGATGTGACGTCCGTCTAAGAAAGGATAGACTCGGTAGTCCCTTCGGTACCAATACTTATCAATAGTAAATGATGAAAGATCTACCTCGATGATTACAGTTGTCCGACGTAATTTCTCGAGGACCCCTGTCTTTCTATTAAGACAAGATGCAGGGTGAGTCTAGAAACTAATTTTATGAAAGACGTGAAGTATCTAAACGCAATTGGTCTAGGGAGATATACGACCCGCTCTGTTATGAATCAGTGGTCGATAGGTATCAAATTCTAGTAAACTCCAAACGGTAGTAGTGGTCGTAATCAGAAAACATTTTCGCGAGTCGGAAGGACCTACCGAATGTCCTTATAAGGATTCGTAAAACTCCTCCAGTATCTTCCTGAGGTCCCCCTTATACTTCATATTCCTACCAGGAGGAATACCCATAGATGTGAAACCTTCGTGGACCTCATACTAAAACGATACATCCCCCCTTCTCCTCCTTGTTTTTTCCTTTTAAGAACACTAGGTTTACAGACGGAAACAGAGGTCAGATTGAAACCCTTGTCCTTAAGGACCCAATTGGTATTGATATTGATCGTACTAACTCCTTGATCGGAAATAAGACCAGGTCAGATTTGGGGAGAGTAGGTACTCATGATAGGACCACCGGGAGACGAAAGTACGGTAGGGACGGGCATCGACGAGTCGTGTCCTAACCAACACAACAGGAACAAGTGAGAATTCTTATTAATGTCTGTCAAAAGTCTGGAACAAGTGAGAATTCTTATTAATGTCTGTCAAAAGTCTGAAGCATAGAGGTTACAGTCTTCGGATTGGAGAAGTTGTCAGTAGAATGTGACTTCCAAAATGAAGTACAATTTTACGAATGGTTCACGACCTCTCGTCTAGGTTGAAATCATTATTATAGTCAGTCGATCCGACCCAATACAACGTCAATTGTTGAGGTTCTAGAGACTCGAAAATAAGTCATGGGATTCGTAAGGTAAGAACAAACGAGTCGACCAACACGAAAAAAACACCCAAAAGAGACTTCTTACTTCCTCAGTATAAAGTGAAAAAAAATTTCCTTTCACTTTATACTGAAAATTAATATACTCAATATTAGTCATTAAATGGCATTGAAAAGAACACGTTAAGGGACTTTATAGTGATACGTTATCGTTATAACAAATACGTAAACAATGAACATATAATAATGACAACGGACCCAGTCCTTCTAAGGGGACCCCTTCCCTATCCGATGGGTGAGGTCGTAAGAATCCAAAGGGACCACCAAGTCTACCAATTTTTAGTCGGACTTTACACCCTCTGAACCCAAGCCAACGACCCAACCCTACTAGGGGACCTCCTCCTGTACCACTAGGGGAGGTCACAAGAACGGACCCCTTAGGGGTACCTGTCTCCTCAGACCGACCAATGTCAGGTACTCTTACGTTTCTCAACCCGTACTGACTTCTGACTCGTTACTGAAAGGAGGTAGTGGGCCTTTAGTGATAAAGTGAAAGGGAGAGATACTTAAATTCATAAGGTCCATGGAGTACATTGACCCGAAGGGACCACCGAGTCTCCCATTTCGTAGACGGACGTTACGTCCTCTGGGCCCAAACTAGGGACCCAGCCCTTCTAGGGGACCTCTTCGTTTACCGTTGGGTGAGGTCATGAGAACGGACCTTTTAGGGTACCTGTCTCTTCGGACCATCTGATGTCAGGTACCCTAGTGTTTCTCAGTCTGTGCTGACTTGTTGAAGTGAAAGTGAAAGTACATTCACCTCAGTATGTTATAAATAGACAAACGTCGGTCAAAGTAGATCGTATTATAAAAGTAATACGGTGACACTTGTAGCCATATAAATAAGTTCAGGGGCTAAAGTTGTTAAAGACCACAAATAGATCTTCACCCTAACGACCTAGTATGCCATCAAGATTAAAATGAAAAAAAAAAAATTTCTTTACTTTGTCGTTATAAATTGAGTCACAAAATTTGTGATAAAAGACACCCTGGTGCCGGGGAAGTCACTGAGGGTTGCGTAAAAACGGAACAATTCAAGACTCTTCAAGACGTGCTTCCTTTAGAAAAATAGAACCTAATTACGTCGTAAATAGTTGAAATAAATTGACATCTTCAGGACGGGACCAAAAACTCGATAATTCTGGAGTGCTTTATATTACACCCTTTATAATTGGTAAGTTGAGTGAGAGTACACCCGATACACTTTTTACCGGTCTACCAGATTCCTATTTAGATTTTACACCCCTTATTCCTACGACGTCACGTCAGTCGAGGGACAGGTCCTAAGAGTGACCGATTTTTAACGATTTTTACAGACTGTGGTGGTCTTTACTTTTTAGTTCAACTCACTTTCTCTACTTTAGACCGTTCTTCTCCCACTCCTCGTCTCACTCCGACCCCCATCTCGGACGGGCAGATACCATCTAGGGGTTGACAACTGCACGTCGACGTAAGGCGAGGGAGCGAGCAAGTTTCCCGCTAAACTTTTACCTACGATAAAGACAGTAAAGGGGACTCCTTTCTCCGAGTCTGGTGTCCCCACTATTCGTCTCCACAACCCCAACCTCGACAAAAACACTGAGACTTCGTCTCTCTCTCTCTCTTCCCTGGTGGTCACCTAGGGCCTCACCGAGGCTCAACCGACGTTTCGACCCGGTGGGGGTCGACGTCTCGGTGTATCACCGACAGACACCCACTTGTTCCTCGGGGGGCTGGAGTTCCCTGGGAGTACCCCAGGTAGAGTCCTCCTGGCAGGGTTGTAAAAAACCTGGTACACGATATGTCTTTTACTCTCAAAAATATACTATTGGACCCTAATAACGTCACTTTTCCTTTCTTTTTCTCCTTACCCAAAAAGAGAAAAGGAAAGGACCTTCGTTTCTTCTATTTCTCTTGTCACTCGTCCGGACTTACCAAGGATCAAAAAAACAACTGACGAGGGTTGACGTGCAGACGTTCAAATGAAAAGACGGGGGATTGAGACGTCCACGATGTGACGTATGGATATAAGGAGACTGAGACGATTTAAGTGGGGAATAGACCTCGAGTGGGAAAGCAGTGGGAAGGGGAACGTCAATGTGTAGTCTTTCTTCCGACGTCTCGGTGGTTTGACGGTCTGAGGTAACGACCCAATGACGACGGTCGGACCCTGACAGAAACTTTGTTGCGTTCTTCTTTCTTCTAGGATAGTGGAAACCAGGAGTAGTGACTGAAACTCGGAAACGGACTATCTTCGGGGTTCTGTGGAGTACCTTCTCACACCAAGGACTCCGTACTCGGGTGACACAGGGACAGAGGTGGCCGATTCTTAATTTCGGTAGAAAGAAAAAGGAGGTTTGAGACAGAGACATTAAAAAGTAAGTAGAAACCACCCATCTCTTCCGACTCTAAAACCGGTCATCGTCGTCCCTACTCGATTTCTATGTCCTCCGACCGGTGTCTGGACCCCTGACTCCTGTGGGGTTTGGAGACGGGTTGAAGGGACACCCAACTCCAAGAGAGAGACATGGTCAAATCAAAAAATTTGTCTTTGTTTTTGTGTAAAATAGTATTTTATATTATAGTATACTCATTATGTACAAATAACATATTTTGTATTTTACATCGGAATTGTGTTTCCTCTTCTCCTTCTTTCTGATCACCGACAAATATTCTTCGTAAGAAAGTTCTGCAAAGACTTTTAATTTAAAACAAGTCTTTTGAGAAAGAATCTATGGTTATACACTCATATCCAATTTACTAAATATTATTTTTAATGATTTTATCTTTTAAGTCACAAAGATATCATAAGAAAATATTTTATATTTGAAATTTTTAAACTCTATTAAAATCTAAGTGTCTTTTTGACGTTTCTGTCACAAGAGGACCTATGGAGACTGGATTAAAAGTCAAGTCAAGTCAGGGAGTCAGTACAGGTTGAGAAACACTGGGGTACCTGACGTCGTACGGGTCGGAGGCACAAGTAGTGGTTGAGGACCTCAAACGAGTTTAAGTACAGGTAACTCAGTCACTACGGTAAGTTGGTAGAGTAGGAGACAACAGGGAAGAGGAGGACGGAAGTTAGAAAGGGTCGTAGTCCCAGAAAAGGCTACTCAGTCAAGAAGCGTAGTTCACCGGTTTTACAACCTCGAAGTCGTAGTTAGGAAGGTTACTTATAATTCTTGACTAGAGGAAGTCTTACCTGACCAACCTAGAGGAACGTCAGGTTCCGTGAGAGTTGTCAGAAGAGATCGTGGTGTTAAGCTTTCGTAGTTAAGGAACCAGGAGTCTGAAGAACTACCAGATTGAGAGCGTAGGTGCGTACTGACCACCTTTTTAGTATCGAAACTGATCTACCTGGAAACAACCGTTTCATTACAGAGACAAAAAATTATATGACTGATCCATCCAGTATCGAAAAGAAGGTTCCCCATTCGCAGAAAATTAAAGTACCGACGTTAGTGGTAGACGTCACTTAAACCTCGGGGGTTTTATTTCAGACGGTGACAAAGGTAACAAATGGATAGACAAACGGGACTTCACTACCCTGACCTACGGTACTAGAATCAAAAGACTTACAACTCGGAATTCGGTTAAAAAAGTGAGAAGAAAAAGTGAAAGTACTTCTCCGAGAAATCAAGAAGAAACGTAAGACGGTATTCCTACCACAGGAGACGTATAGACTTCAGTAACTATAAAGAGGACCGTCAGAACTAAGGTCGAACACGAAGAAGGTCGGGTCGCAAAGAGTACTACATCAGACGTACATTCAATTTATTCGTCCCACTGTTATATGTGTCGGAACTACATGAAGAAATAGTTAAACCTTGGTCAGACAACAAGGTACAGGTCAAGATTGACAACGAAGGACCGGACGTATGTCTAAAGAGTTCTCCGTCCAGTCCACCAGACCATAAGGGTAGAGAAAGTCTTAAAAGATGTCAAGCAACACTAGGTGTGTCAGTTTTCGAAACCACATCAGTTACTTCGTCTTCATCTACAAAAAGACTTTGAGCGAACGAAAAAACTACTAGGTTGCCTACAACCGTAAAACTAGAGATCAAGAAGACGGAAAAGATTTAGGTCGAGCTTGTAGACCTGCAAGAGTCAAGTGTATGACAACTTCGGACCGAACCTCTTAAAACTCGTAATGAAACAATCGTACACTCTACTCACGTTAACATGTCATCAAACTTGTAAAAAACCGTAACGGAAAGAAACCCTAACCTTACTTTTGACTCTAAAAGGTCAGGACACCGGTGACGACTTAAAAGGTTTAAACGACCGTATAACTCACGTCGTGTAAGTCTCGTAGTAGAAAATCCTAAACTTTATCGAATCGACCTTAAGGTAGTGGAGGTGATCGAAACAAGTATCACTACGAACGATTCTGTGTGAACTGAAGTATAAGGTATTACAGACCGTGATCCACTTACTAGTGTGGTAGCACTAATAGAACCAGTACTTCGAGAAAAAACATGTCGAGAGGACACATAAGAACGGTGGAGAAGAATTATAGAAGACGAAGACAATCCAGGTATGATAAAGACAGGAAATAGCTTAGGTAGAAACGTACTTTACAAGGGAACCATAGAGATTAAAAGAACTCTAGAGATCAGAAAGGGTAAGACAACAAAAGGAGATAAAGAAACGTAACTAGTGACGCCTTCCGAAAGAATACAGAGGAACGATAAGAAACCTTGAGACGTAAGTTTACCCTTATAGAAAGGAAATGAGGAAACGGAAAACGTAGAGAAGATCTGGATCTAAATCAAAGGGGATTAATTGTATAAGAGAAGATAATGGTAATTGTCTTTGTGATATTAGAGTGCAATAGTGTCATGTAAAAGTTTAAATTCTTTGGTTGTACACAGGTAATGACACCTGATTTGATTTGTCTAAAATAAACTTGTATCACAATGAAAAGTCACTCGAAGGGACCACCGAGTCTACCATTTCTTAGACGGAGGTTATGTCCTCTGAGTTCAAACCGAAGGCCCAACCCTTCTAGGGGACCTCTCCCTTACCGTTGGGTGAAGTCATAAGAACGGACCTCTTAAGACACCTATTTCCTCGGACCACCCAACATTTCTCAACCTGTACCGACTCGTGGGTTGTGAGAGTGAATGAAAGTCTATTGATGTTATAGAGAAATGTGTAGGTAAAAGGTCTCCACAATGACTTCTAGAACCCAAAAGATAGAGAACAAGAACTTAAGTTATCAAATATAAATATACACACGTACACTCAACGAAGTCAACACAGACTGAGAAACAATGGGATATCCGACATCGGAAGGTCCGAAAAGACAGGTCCCCTAAGAGTTCCGTCCTTATGATCTCACCCAACGGTGCGAGAAGAGGTTCTCTAAAAAAAACTGGGTCCCTAACTTGGACTTAAGAAATGCAGAACCCGTGACCGTTCACCCAAGAAATGCTGTTTGTGGTGGACCCTTCGGGTTATAAATATAAATGGATTGAAGTTAGTAGACGAAAGACACTTTCTTACGAAGGATACTAATAGTTCACACAAGAAAATACACGTCATTAAATTCGTCTAATTGATTCCATGTTAAGTTGTCTCGAAGGAGTATTACTAATATCAGTAGGAAAAATCTTTTTTTTATAACACCACATCACCTACATATTATAATAAATTCAAAGTCCATGTGTCGTATTACTAAGTATCGAAATTTCCATTACAAGGTAAATATAATAATATGTTATAACCGGTATAAGGGACACGACATGTTATATAGGAACATCGAATGAAATAGTAGTAGAAATAACTTATTTGGGTGTATAGTAAGGATTATTTTGACTTGAGAATTTACGTAATTTAAATAAAAACGCACGAGTCAAAGAGTCAGTACAAACTGAGACACTGGGGTACCTGACATCGGACGGTCGAGGAGACAGACACCTTAAAAGGTCCGTTCGCATGACCTCACCCAACGGTAAAGGAAGAGGTCCCCTGGAAGGGCTGGGTCCCTAACTTGGGGTCAGAGGACGTAGAGGACGTGACCGTCCGTCCAAACAGTGGTGGCTCGGTGGATCCTTCGGGGTTTACTAGAAACAATAAGGAGAAAAATTTAATAAATAATAATATTATTCTTCTTTTACTTCGACGTAATCGTCTCGGGATCTTCCTTTGTCCACTGGACGGGCCTACCCCACTAACTCCAGTGAAATCATTCTGTAGGATCAACGTTTCGAATCCCGTTCAACTTCCTCTGGGAGTTCCTGTCTCACTGTGAGACCTCGTTGGTGTCGCACCCGATGACACTTAGCAGAGATCCGGACTTGTCTCCTCGTCAAACGTTCTCTACTGCCGTTGTATTTACCTTTGTCCCTCACTGTCTCTTCAGACATAGGACTTTGTCTGAAATTTTCGTTGACTCGCGGGTGACTAACACAGAAAGTCAGGTCTACGCTAACAGGTGTAGTCGACACGTCTCGACTTGTTTCTGTCTTTAGTCTCAAACCCAAATTTTTTCCCCCCTTTTTTGTGGTGCAGACCAAATCGATACTCCGATACTAAGGAGACGGTAAGGACCATTTACGACCCAGAGTTCCGTCGAGACAGTCAAAACGATCAGAAGATCTTAGCCCTACCAGTCTAGAAACGACGTCTTTCTCGACAGAGCCGTAGTGATGTAACCGGTGCGACTCTTCCTACGACCCGTAGGAGAGGAGCCGTACGACCGAAACAGAAACCCGAACAGAGAAAAGACACAAGGACACGAATCGTCAACAAAGGACGGAGTCTCGGGACATTCGTGTCTATGTAGGAATGAAAGGTAAGGAGGTATAAACCCAACTTTGGTAAGAATCAATATCAGGCAGAGTTTTAGCTAAGAATACAGACAAACTGGAGAAATTCAGGCAGTACTTAAAATTCTAAAGAAAATTGAGGTCTCACACCTACCCCTAAAGAAATTTGATTAAAAATGACCTCATATCGACGAAATACTACAACACAAACGAAGAGGACATGTCGTTTTACTTAGTCACTACACATATGTGTATGGGAGAGGGGAAACCTGAACAAGGATGAGTCCTGGGGTGTCACGTAAGTCATCTCACGGGACACGATGTGGCCTGCGGGAGTGGTCAAATACGTTTCATATGGATCACAATGAAATATATTGCATAGTCACCACATATACACAGTTAGGGTCAGAGGGTCAAGGAGGGTGGGGGAAGAACGGGGGAACGATAAGGTTGTAAATAAGAGATGCAGACACAGAGATAAAGACGAAACGTTTATTCCAGTAGATATAGTAAAAAAAGACCTAAGGTGTATAGTATATATACAAGTCAAGTCAAGTCAAGTCAAGTCAAGTCAGCGAGTCAGCACAGGCTGAGAGACGTTGGGGTACTTAGCGTTGTGCGGTCCGGAGGGACAGGTAGTGGTCGAGGGTCTCAAGTGAGTCTGAGTGCAAGTAACTCAGTCACTACGGTAGGTCGGTAGAGTAGGAGCCAGCAGGGGAAGAAGAGGACGGAGGTTAGGGAGGGTCGTAGTTTCAGAAAAGGTTACTCAGTTGAGAAGTGTACTCCACCGGTTTCATGACCTCAAAGTCGAAATCGTAGTAAGGAAGGTTTCTTTAGGGTCCCGACTAGAGGAAGTCTTACCTGACCAACCTAGAGGAACGTCAGGTCCCCTGAGAGTTCTCAGAAGAGGTTGTGGTGTCAAGTTTTCGTAGTTAAGAAACCGTGAGTCGGAAGAAGTGTCAGGTTGAGAGTGTAGGTATGTACTGGTGTCCTTTTTGGTATCGGAACTGATCTGCCTGGAATCAGTCGTTTCATTACAGAGACGAAAACTTATACGATAGATCCAACTAGTATTGAAAAGAAGGTTCCTCATTCGCAGAAAATTAAAGTACCGACGTCAGTGGTAGACGTCACTAAAACCTCGGGTTTTTTTATTTCAGACTGTGACAAAGGTGACAAAGAGGTAGATAAAGGGTACCTCATAACCCTACGGTACTAGAAACAAAAGACTTACAACTCGAAATTCAGTTGAAAAAGTGAGAGGAGAAAATGAAAGTAGTTCTCCGAAAAATCGAGGAGAAGTGAAAGACGGTATTCCCACCACAGTAAACGTATAGACTCCAATAACTATAAAGAGGGCCGTTAGAACTAAGGTCGAACACAACGAAGATCAGGTCGCAAAGAGTACTATATGAGACGTATATTCAATGATATACTATATAAAAAAAGGAAAGACGGACCCGTACCTGAAAATACAATAGTTAGGTTGGTACTGCTTGTATGAGGTCATATACGGGTCTGATGACTGTCCGATCTTTCTTCCTACTCAAGAAAGAGAGAAATAAATTAGTGTGTGAGCACATAACTGATTCTGTAAAACCTGGGTCATCGACTATCGAGCGACTTTGGGATGAAACTAACAGTATTATTATTAAATTTTTTGGTTAAATACCTTATGTAAATAAAATCCTAAAATAATCATTCAATACTCAAACACTACTTTTGTTTTGTTAACCTTTTAAAAGTTCTCAAACTTTTTCTTTTATAACGATCCGAACAACAAATCTCTTTTTACTTTTATACCCAGTATAAGTTTTATTTAATCCCTTCAATCAAAATATACTGCACTAACTACCTACTTAGGTACAAAGGTACCCCTTGAAAGGAGAGTTACTTGATGTCACGAACGGAAGTTATAACTGTTGTTTACGAGACCCTCACCTTTAGTTACTAGAAATTTCATAGTAGTGTTCATTACTATTATTTGTGTTCACTGTTGTTTATGTTCGATTGTAACATGGTCAGAAACACCAATCGTAACATATGCTACTCGAGTCAATTATGGGTGTCCTCCATCCAGAATACTACTTAGAAAATAATATATTCGTTTGTTCGTTTCTTGTTCTTTATATGGGTTCTAGTACTTCCCAACCTCGATTTTAGATCTGGGTCAAAAAAGACCAAGGTGACGGGTCTCAGAATTGATAATCAAGTCGAGTCAGTGAGTCAGCATAGACTGAGAAGCTCTAGGGTACTTAGTGTCGTATGGTCCAGAGGGACAGGTAGTGGTTGAGGGTCTCAAGTGGGTTTGAGTGCAGGTAACTCAACCACTACAGTAGGTCGGTAAAGTAAGAGACAACAGGGGAAGAGGAGGACGGGGGTTAGGGAGGGTCGTAGTCTCAGAAAAGGTTACTCAGTTGAGCAGTGTACTCCACCGGTTTCATGACCTCAAAGTCGAAATCGTAGTCAGGAAGGTTTCTTGTGGGTCCTGACTAGAGGAAATCCTGCCTGACCAACCTAGAGGAACGTCAGGTTCCCTGACAGTTCTCAGAAGAGGTTGTAGTGTCAAGTTTTCGTAGTTAAGAAGTCACGAGTCGAAAGAAGTGTCAGGTTGAGAGTGTAAGTATGTACTGGTGTCCTTTTTGGTACCGGAACTGATCTGCCTGGAAACAACCGTTTCATTACAGAGACGAAAACTTATACAATAGATCCAACCAGTATTGAAAGGAAGGTTCTTTATTCGTAGAAAATTAAAGTACCCACGTTAGTGGTAGGTGTCACTAAAACCTCGGGTCCTTTTATTTCAGACTGTGACAAAGATGACAAAGGGGCAGATAAAGGGTACTTCACTACGCTGGTCTACGGTATTAGAATCAAAAGACTTACAACTCGAAATTCGGTTGAAAAAGTGAGAGGAGAAAGTGAAAGTAGTTCTTCGAAAAATCAAGGAGAAGTGAAAGACGGTATTCCCACCACAGTAGACGTATAGACTCCAATAACTATACAGAGGACCGTCAGAACTAAGGTCGAACAAGAAGAAGATCGGGCTTGATATCCTCAGACATTAGAGGGTAGACTAAGTTTAAGTCCGTTCTGACCTCTTTCCCTATAGATACTCTTATAAATGTCCGAACTTTCTCCTAGTCTCACATTACTTTACTTTACATTGTGCCAACTGAAGAATTGTTTTGATATGGGTACAAGATTTTGAGCGACACGTTTATGCCTTTCTCCTCAACCACAAATCATAGGTGTTTACGTGTTTCCGGTCTCCAGTTTAACAACCGTCAAAACTTCACTCAGATGACACAACCAAACCGGCGATGTTTACGTTCTATCATGTCCCCTTTCTCAAAACATTTGGTGTTTAGTCATGTGTTGCAGAATACATGTATGTTCACTACATCTATAATTAAGACGAGATTTTCGACCTCTGTTGTATACTCTTTCACAACCATTTAGTGTTGAGAGATATTTTATAGTATAAACATACTTAGAGAAAGTGACTATTCATGACTAAGAATTTTCCTCGTCCTTGAATCTTGTTTCTACCCTTCTATCTTATCCTAAAAGAAGGACAGGAACCGACCTCGGGGATAGAATACAGACTTCGTACAGAAAGTATCGAACCTCGGTACGAAATGAGTTTTTTGTAATCTCCTCCCAGAAATCCAGTCTCTCCTTCTATTTGAGTCCAGTGTACTATTTCTTTTTTCCTGATTACCCCTCGACTATGGACCAGTTCACCGGTCTCGAAAGAACTCTCTACTTTCGGTCCGAACAATGGACACTGACGTTTCACTTGACCTCACTTACCCCCACCCTGTCGCCAGCCTAGAACAGGTGTCTTCCCCCCTTGCTCACCCAACCGAAACGGATACAACCTTCCCCGACGGACCCCTCCGTCCCACGAGTCAGTCTCCGACTACACGACAACCGTCTCCCACCCACTCCCACTACCGCGTATCTGGGAACTCTAGGTGCCGGTTGAAATTTCCATGATACAGTCTCCGACAACCCGTTTGGGTGGTTCAATCAATCGACTCCGAAACGGTTTAGGTAATTGTTTTCGAGAAAAATATTAAGTCTCATAGACATAAAATATATATCCGAAGGGACCACCGAGTCTACGATTTCTTAGGTGGACGATTACGTCCTCTGGGTCCAAGTAAGGGACCCAACCCTTCTAGGAGGTCTCCTTCCTAATCGTTGGGTGAGGTCACAAGAACGGACCTGTCGAGGTACCTGTCTCCTGGCACCGCCCGATGTCAGGTACTCCAACGTTTCTCGACCTGTACCGATTTCGTTAACCCGTACGTGTTGAGTATATATGTATACATTTTCATACACGGAATCAGGGAATCAGTGTAGGTTGGGACGGCACCTGACATCTGACATCGGACATCAGGGTGCCTCACATCTAACATCGGACATCTGATACCAGACATCTGACATCAACCTGAACCGACTTCGTTAACCCGTACGTGTCGAGTATATATATACATCTTCACACACGGAATCAGAGAGTCAGTATAGCTCGAGACGGTACCTGACATCTGACGTCAGGGTACCTAATGGTCAGGTGGCCCGAGAAGACACGTGTCCGTGGTTCACGAGACACTACTAGACCTCTATAGAAAAATCTCAGTGAAGTGTCTGACACTGATCTGGTCTCCCTTTTAATGGAATCAAGATCGTAAAAGACTCTCCGGACATGTGGAGGTCTAAGGTCATAGACACCTACGGTCTCCGGTTGACCAGTCGTCTTGACGGTACTTGACGAAAGAGAAAGTAAAACTCCAACCCCCACTGTCACTAATAAACAATGACATTACCCTTGCAAGTCAAGTCAAGTCAAGTCAAGTCAAGTCAGTGAGTCAGCACAGACTGAGAAACGCTGGGGTACTTAACGTCGTGCGATCCGGAGGGACAGGTAGTGGTTGAGGACCTCAAATGGGTCTGAGTACAGGTGACTCAGCCACTACGGTAGGTCGGTAGAGTAGGAGACAGTAGGGGAAGAGGAGGACGGGGGTTAGGGAGGGTCGTAGTCCCAAAAAAGGTTACTCAGTTGAGAAGTGTACCCTTACAATTTACCCTATTAAGTCAACTAAGAAGGAGACAGAGAAGTTGAAACAAACCAAGAAGAACGGGAACATCTTTTTAAGTCCGGTAGCACATAAAGACCGGACAAAATCCCTAATTTTTTTATAATGTTGGTAAAAACAGTGTCTGAGTTAAAACATGAATCTTCCTACTCACAGAATCTTCCTACAAATTCTCAGAACTACAGGTGGAAGAAATCTTTAATATCCATAAAGACACGATCTAGAATCACATCGTCTCTTGGAAACTGAGTCCTTCCCCTAACCTATCTAAAAGAAGAATTACCTCTAAAAGACGAAGGAGAAAACACTTTGAACACCGTACCGGGGAGACTCGGACCCCTCACCCGTCTCTTCTCACTATTCCCTCCTGTCCTTTCTAGAAGGGTGGTCCAGGACGACGACCGACGGTCATACGAAAGACCCTGACCCGTCGCACATTCGATTACGGAAAGAGAGTCAAGTCGAGTCAGTAAGTCAGCCCAGGTTCAGACGCTGGGGTACCTGACATTGTGCGGTCTGGAGGGACAGGAAGTGGTCGAGGACCTCAAACGAGTTTAAGTACAGGTAATTCAGTCACTACGGTAGGTTGGTAGAGTAGGAGACAGTAGGGGAAGAGGAGGACGGAAGTTAGAGAGGGTCGTAACCCCAGAAAAGTCTACTCAACCGAAAAACGTGTCCACCGGTTTCATAACCTCGAAGTCGAAGTCGTAGTCAGGAAGGTTACTTCTGAGTCCCAACTAAAGGAGATCCTAACTGACCAAACTAGAGGAACGTCAGGTTCCCTGAGAGTTCTCAGTAGAGGTTGTGGTGTCAAACTCTTGTAGTCACGGAAAGAAATCAATCGACTAAAACAAGTCTGTCACAAGGAAAAAACTCACTAGGGACGGTGCACCTACTGTAAGGGACGGTGCACCTACTGTAGGGGGAGGGGGGGTCGGTGACCTAGATAGGGTCACGTGCGGTCGGACTTCCCCAGGTGTCCTAAGAGTGTGAGTCCACGTGATAGGGACAACTTGGACTCACCACCGGCTAGGGTTGCCCCGGTGGAGAGGAACCTTAGGAGACAGTCGTCTGTCTGTCGGTCAGAGGTCTTGAAATCTACCGAGTCCTCCCCAGTCTGCACACAGACAAGAGGGTCGACATGGGGTCCACATCCACAGGTCAAATTCCGTACGGAAAGAGAGGACTGGAGGGACCGGAGAGAGAGTCAAGATCCACTCCCAGGGAGGGGGAGTGGGGAGGGTGAACCTCACTTTGAGTGACACATCAAGTAAGGATTCTTTAAGAGTAGTTTAGGAAGGACAGAGGAGGGATGGAGGGTGAAAGGATACAGACACCACGACCCTCCAAGTACTTACAACGTAGAAGAACACCAAACCCCCGATTTAGGTTCCGGAAAGTCACACCTTGACGTGTAGACAACATGGAACCCCCATGTAAATTTGTAGGACGATGTAAACAAACAAATAATGAGCGCTATGTGGGCGGTTAATGAAGAGTTTCCCTAAACTCTACCAACTCCTACATTTGGTACAAGATAATCGGTCCAAGTTTAGATCAGAACGGGAGTAGGGGATGTTTCGAGACGTCGGGACACACTTTACCGAGACTAAGAAGTACGAAAGAGTCTCTACGATTATGTCCATGACTTCTCTCCTCTCCCGAAGGGTCCACCGCGATCACCATTTCTTAGACGGACGGCTACTTCCTCTACATTCTTTGTGTCCAAGGTAGGCCCAAACCTTCCAGGGGACCGTTGGGTGAGGTCAAAAGAACGGACCTCTTACGGTATCTGCCTCCTCGGACCACCCGACGCCAGGTACCCCAGCGTTTGTCAGTCTGTGCTGACTCGATGATTTGTTGTCGTTGTCTTCCTCTTATGCGTTCAGAGTAAAGAGTGAGAGGTCCAAACGAGTCGAAAGAAGGTGAGCAACAGTTAGTTCAATTCGAAACACAAATGTACTACGGTTTTATTTAGTCATGTGAAAAATTTTTTTACCGTTCCTTGCAACTTTATATATAAATACGTCGTTTTGTCCGGTATCTCCGTCTCGGAGGATACCTGACACGAGAAACAGGCTCACTTTCCCAAAAACTTCTACCACTTGTTCGACCCCTAAGTGTCCTACTCATGATACTTTAACATTCACCCACCTACCGGGTAAAGCACACGAAGGTAGGAAGAGACGGTTAAGATTACTTTTTACAGAAGGGGGGTCGAGGTAGGAGGGGTAGAAAGCGACCCGACTAGAAATGGAAACAAGAGCTGTGAGAGTAAGCAAAACAGAACGTTCGAATTAATGCCAAATTCCATCCGTCTGTAAAGAGTTTGAGAAAAAATTATTGCACAGTGTCAACCTTCGACCGGAGAATCCTTCACGTTTTGGTCTCCGTGGAACAGCGTCCAAAAGTGAACCACTTCACTAAGTTCCTTGTTAACTCTGAAACAACTTTAATATCATTGTAAAATCTTTTACTGTGTGTATTTACGTTTACTACATACATTTACGTTTTCGAGGTCCTCCGTCCGCGGGACCTGGTAGACACAAGTGGTCTGCCTCACGTGTAAAGACACTTATGTTACCTACGTAATTGGCAACCCTTACGACCATTGAGACACAACCTAATTACAGACCTTTGAAGACTAATAAAAATTTGTGTCCCTGAATCTTAAGTCTTCCGAAAAAAGGGGGGGAAACAGTAAAAATAATGCGATCTTTACCATTGTGTGAGGTCATAGGAACGGACTCTTTAAGGTACCTGTGTCCTTAGACCGTCCGATATCAGGCACCCCAACTTTTTCTCCGTCCGTACTGATTCGTTGATCTATTGTTGTTGTCTGTAACACATTATTTTAAAAGTAACATACTTTTATTTTTAACGAAAGTTTTTAACGGGATTATGGTGGTGAGTGATTTTTAGTAATAGTTATTAAACTAAATACTCACTCACTCACTTTCAACGAGTCAGCACAGACTGAGACGCTGGGGTACCTTAAGAGGTCCGGTCTTATGACCTCACCCGGAAAGGAAGGAGGTCCCATAGAAGAGTTGGGTCTCTAGCTTGGGACCTAAGGGCGTAACGTCCACCTAAGAAATGGTCGAAGGGTAATCCCTTCGGGTTAAACCAAATATCAAGATATATTAATCAATACGTCCATAGTATAATCCATGATAAAAATCCAAAACAAGTGACTATTTTTAGAGTATCTCACACGGAGAATTTTATTAACAATTAAAGTCTAAATAACTGACTCGTAGATAATACATGGTCCGTATACTCTATGTGTCCTTTTTTGTCCCTTGCTTTGACGAGGGTGTTCTTGGATCCCAAGTCACCTTCTCTGTCAGGAAGTACTTCCTAGTACGGTCTGCAACAATGTTTGACACTATTAACACACTTTTTTTCGTGTGTCACCCACCATTTTCCGATTTGACCTCCCACGTCGACCACACTAATTCTTCCAGTTCCTCCAAGGGGCACTCCTTCCCTCGAAATTCGACGATACAATCCTTGGTCACCCTCTGTAGGACCCCTCTCGACCAGTGAGTTCTGTCACTTTTAGGGTACAAATAGAAGGTGCAAAGTCCACGACAAAGTCTGACTAGCGACGTTTGTCATGACATTCGATTCGGGGAAAGAGGGGATGTGGGACGGGGGAAGGAGAAAAGGGCCCTACACCGGAACTCTCCGCACTCAGGTCTATGTGACGCAGAGACAGGACCGGACTGACGAAACGAAGTGTACAGGGACGCAGGAACGAGGTAAGACGTAGGAGGAGAAAGGTTTTGTCCAACAAAGTCGCGATCCAGAAAAGAATCATCCCCTAGGACACAGTGTTCTCTATAAAGAAAGATATCTGTGTATGTATAAATAAAAATTAACCTCCTATTAACGAAATGTTATAACACAATCAAAGATGATTAAGTTTTTCGTAAAAATCATAGGATCGTGATAATGTAAAATAAAGTACTTGTACTTGGTCGGTATACATATGTATAGAGGGGAGGGAGACCTCGGAGGGAGGGTGGGTGGGGGTAGGGTCGGGACCTCCAGTAGTGTCTCGTGAGCCGACTCGGGGGCACAATACGTCGTCGAAGGGTGGTCGGCAGATAAAATGTTCGTCATCATACACATACAGTTACGGTGAGAGAGTTCAGAAGGGTGGGAGAAGAGGAGAGTGACACAGGGGTTCAGACGGAGATGCAGACGGAGAGATGAGACGGGGTGTTTATCCGAGTAGTCATGGTGAAGACAGCTAAGGTATATATACACAATTATATGCTATAAGCAAATAGAAAAAGACTGATTAAAGTGAGACATATTGTTCGAGATGATCCGAGTAGGTGGAGTGAGGTTGATTGAGTTTAAACAAGAAAAAATACCGACTCTTTATAAAGTAACATATATACATGGCGTTGAAGAAATAGGTGGGTAGACAGTCACCTCTAGGTCCAACGAAGGTACAGGTCCAATAACATTTATCGTGACGATACTTGTAACCCATGAACACGGAAAAACTTAATACCCAAAGAGTCCCATATACGGGTCCTTACCCTGACGACACAGTATACCGGGAAGATAAAGATCAAAAAATTTCCCAGAGGGTATGACAAAAGGTACATAGTCAAATGTAAGAGTGGTTGTCACGGTCTCCTAAGGGGAAAGAGGTGTAAGGTCCTCTATGTAAAGATAGAAGTAGTAGTTAACGTCCCTCGGTTCTATTCAAACAAGTTATTGTTTATACCACACTAACACTCCGGGAGAACAACATTATTCTAAGAAGGTTGTCTCGGTTTAAGCAGGTCATTTAAAACCACTTGTGTTGCCTTCATTCTCTCTCCCTCCCGCGTCACCATTTCTTGGACGGGCGGTTACGTCCTCTGAGTCCTCTGGACCCAGCCCTTCTAGGGGAGTTTGTCCTTTACCGTTGGGTGATGTCATAAGAACGGACCCTTTAGGTACCTGTCTCCTCCAACCACCCGATGTCAGGTGCCCCCAGTGTTTCTTAGTCTGTTCGGGCTCGTAGACTCGTGCGTCTTCCAAATCGCTGTACGTAGACTTGTCGTAGCAGTTTGAACAAACCCTTCTCGACGGAGAAGGAGAACGACCTACACATGAGCCCTTGTAGCGACTGGACTCAAAAGGGTATCTGTTATATCCCCATTACTGTGACCACAGCTGAAGACGGCAAGTCAGACGAGTCGGGGAGAGAGGAGCCCCTTACCAGGATGTGGGAGACCGCGACCTCTTCGACAGTGAGTGTTCTGTGTGGAGAGCCCGGCGTCCCCACCAACATATCGGGTCCGAACCGGTCGCAGTCACTGGGTGCGAGAACCGGTGTCCCTGGTTGGAGTCCGGTCCTTACACTGAGTACACTCCAGTTAGTCTCAAGAAGAACACCCAGAATAAATATCACTCTCTCTGTTTGGGTCGGAAAGAGGAACATAGTTTTCGATTTTCCTCGAGACCCGTGGACACAAAGGGTAGTGTGTCCCCTTTATGACAGACTTCATCCTTTCTTATCTGGTTTTCTTGGAGCGGATGGACCCTCCTTCTTTCTCACTTTCGTTCATTTTCGTTCTCCCTATTTCCTTCCCCCAGGTCGGAGTGTCGGGACGTGCTCTGGGAACAGTAGGGGGTTCCGGCGGAAGTGGAGATCTGAGAGAACAATATACACAGAAATTTTAAGGAAACATCAAAACCAACCCGAAGGTAGTGACCTTTGGTCTCGATTTTTAGATCAACGATTTACTTTATGGCTGAAATCTTAGTACTCTTGATTTGATTTCAACACAAAACGATTCCCAAATTAGTCGTGTCATAGACCTTTTTCTGTGTGAATTATGGAATGCCGATTACCATAGCCATCCTGAGTAGATGTGGAATCTTGAACTGAGTATTTCCCACCAGACACACTAGACCGTCGTAACCGTAGTAGGTCCCCGGACAATCTTCACGGTTTAGAACCAAGGGTAGATATTAGACGAGTCGGTCTTATATCGTAAAACGTACCAGACGCGTTCTCAACATACGTTTTGTTTGACACTTTTCGTGGTCGGACCCATACCACTACTCTAAAGTCTACGTTGTAGTTTCCCTGTCAAGTACTTTATTTATTAACTATTCGACCCAAAGTAATTTCACTTTTTAAGAGAGACGTTTTCTGTCACAGTTCTCTTACTCGTCTGTTTGGTCTCGAATCCTCTTTTATAAATATCTTCTATACAGACTATTTCATGATAACAACCCACATATATGTGAAAAGTTTTCCAAAAAAAGAAAAAATATAACCTCGTATCAACTAAATATCACAACCCAATTAAAGTCCACACGTCGTTCCACTAAGTCTGTCTTTATAAACTTGAGAATTTTGATTGTTCTTTTGTTGAGTCAAATTTTTTACCCGGTTACTGGAGTAGTGGTTTCCCTTTCACTTTCAACGAGTCAGTACAGGCTGAAAGACGTTGAGGTACCTGTTATGTCAAGTACCTTAAGAGATCCGGTCTTATGACCATACCTATGGGAAAGGGAAGAGGTCCCCTAGAAGGGTTGGGTCCTTAACTTGGGTCCAGAGGGTGTAACGTCCACCTAAGAAATGGTCGAGTCGACGGTCCCTTCGGGAGTAGTGGTTTCTTATGTGTGTTCGCTGTTTCTTCGTACACTTTTGTACAAGGTGTAATATACAGTAGTCCCTCAAGTTTAATTAAGTTGTCCTATGGTTAAGTATGGATAATCTTACCGGTTTTAGGTTTTGTGACTGTGGTCTACGACCGTTCCTACAACTCGTTACCCTTAAGAGTAAGTAACGACTACCCTTACGTTTTACCAAGTGGGTGAAACCTTCTGCCAAACCAACAAAGAGAGTTTTGGTTTGTATGAAAATGACGAGTTAGATCGATGGTGTGAGGAAGCATAAATAGGTTTCCTCGACTTCTGAAGACAGGTGTGTTTTGGACTTATACCACAAATATCGTCAAAATAAGTATCAACGGTTTTGACCTTCGACAACTCTACAGGAAGTCACCCACTTACCTTGTCACCATATAGTCTGTTATCTTATAATAAGTCGTTACTTTTCTTTACTAGATAGTCTGGTACTTTTCTGTACCTCCTTAGAACTACGAATAATGATTCACTTTCTTCGGTTGGATCTTTCCAATACAACGACACAAATCAGCGAGTCAGCACAGACTGAGAGACACTGGGGTACCTGACATCGGACCGTCCGAGGAGATAGGTACCCTAAACGGTCTGTTCTTATGACCTCACCCAACGGTAGAGGAGGAGGTCCTCTAGAAGGACTGGGTCCCTAGTATGGACGTAGAGAACACAGAGGACGTAACCGTCCTCTTAAGAAATCGTTACGTGGTGGACCCTTCGGGGTTTTACCACATCGGAGACACTTTTTATGAGACCGCCAAGGAGTTTTTTAATTTGTACCTTAATGGTATACTGGGTCTTACGGTGAAAGTTTATAAATTACGTTGTTTAACTTTCGTCCGTGAGTTAGTTTATATACATGTTGGTACAAATGTCGGTTTTATTCCCTCGTAGAGTTCACAAGTGCCTACCTACTTACCTATTTTTTGTACGTTACCTTATAATAAGTCGGATTTTTCCTTCCCCTAAGACTGTGTACGATGTTGTACGTACTTGGAGTCCTGATATACGATTCATTTTATTCGGGAAGTGTATGACATACTAAGGTGGATCTATCCCATAGACTTTCACTTTGACAATCAACGAGTTAGTACAGACTGAGACACTGAGGGTATCCGACATCGGGAGATCCGAGGAGTAGGCACCCTAAGAGGTCCGTTCTTATGACCTCACCCGACGGTGAGGGAAGAGGTCCCATAGAATGCCTGGGTCCCTAGCTTGGGTCCAGAGGATGTAATGTCCGTCTTAGAAATACTAGATTCGGTGGTCCCTTATCAGGTTAGACATCTCTGTCTTTTGTCACCCAGGGTCCCTGGCACTCTCCCTCCCACTCTTACATCTCAACGACAAAATACCCCTGTCTCAAAGTCAAAACGTTCTACTCTTTGAAGACCTCTTACTGACATGTTGTTAGACTTATGGGAATTGTGATAACTTGACATACGAATCGTTACTAACTCTGCCATCTTAAATAAGACGTAAAAATTGGTGTTTAAAAAAATTTCTCAATTTGTTTACCGTTTTTTTAATTTTCGTAACCAGTTGACCCCAAAGACACTACCCTTCGAGACTCCTCTCCTCTACAATATTCACAAACAGAGTGGCTAAAATTTCTCTCTGTGAGTCTGTACACGGAGTCTACAGTCTCTAGGTTACCCTATTTTGTCCCTAGAGTGTCTGCTCAACTGTCGCTCGCGTAGTGGTTGTTTCTGAACTGTTGATCGCACGAATCAGATGGTGGACCGAAAGAACCTCGAGTATTTTCCGACAAGGATGAAAGGCAAACCGAACCGAGAACCTATTGACCATGGAACAAGAGTTACAGCAGTCTTAAGAAAAGATGGGATTGATCCTGTTCAAGTAAAGACCTTATAGGTGTCGGGAGCTGTATGTCTCCCCGGAACAAGGTCTTTTTAAGTAAAGATCCAGTGACCTCACTTTCAAACTTTTCTTAAGATCTTCACCAGAAAGTCAATAGTCAAGAATACTGTGTGTAGAATCCTTGTATGGTTACTGGACTGTCGAGAATTTTGACTAAAGTAAGTGTCGGCTGCCCGTAAAGATTATCCATCTCGGAAGACACCAAGTCGGTTCACTTAGTCTGTTTCTTAAGATCCCGGATTCTGTGAAGGGAGTTCTATCCTAAAACCAGTCGTGTCTATCTGTGTCTAATGAAAGGTTTATACGGTTGTTTCCAGGTAGATCAGTTTCGATACCGAAAAGGTGATCAGTACATACCTACACTCTCGACCTGATCTTTCTTTCGACTCACGTCTTCTTAACTACTGAAACTTGACACCACAACCTCTTCTTAGAGCTCTCACGGGACCTGACGTTCCTCTTGGTTGGTCAGGTAGGATTTCCTCTAGTCAGGACTTGTAAGTAACTTTCCTGGCTATGACTTCGACTTTGAGGTTATGAGACCGGTGGACTACGTTTCTCGACTGAGTAAACTTTTCTAGGCCTCCGACCCTTTCTAACTTCCGTCCTCTTCCCCTACTGTCCTACTCTACCAACCTACCGTAGTGGCTGAGCTACCTATACTCAAATTCATTCGAGACCCTCAACTATTGCCTGTCCCTCCGGACCGCACGACACCAGGTACCCCAGTGTTTCCCAACCTGTACTGACTCGCTTACTTGACTTGACTTGACTTGAAAGGATTAATTCCGACTCTATGATAATTCTACTAATTCTTTCCCTTACTACGGGTGAGTTTATACACCGGAGACCCTTTGAAACTTCTTTGTATCCAAACTGAAGTCCCACTTCGGAGACTTTTTATCGAAGGGGTTTCCATAGAGATAGAATTAGGGACATATTGTTTTTCACACACCCTCCCCCCAGAAACGTCTATACTACTTCAATTTCTATAACTGTTCGCGTCCGATAGCACCTGACAGTACCAACCAGGATTTGCACTAGTACCCATAAGAAGTATTTTCCCTCCCTCCCCCTCTAAACTGTTACGTGTCTTCCCCTGGACTTCTTCTTTCTTGTGTCTCTGTCTGAACTTTCTCGACCGGAACTTTGTTTGAACCTCTCAACACCGGTGTTCCGATCTTTTCGGTCCCTGTCTGAGGGGACCCCGGGGACCTCCCTTCTGTCGGGACGCTGTCGAATTCACTCCGGGTCCCTGGGGGAAAGCGAGGAAGGTGAGAGGAGGGAGTCCGTACGAGAAGGGGAGGGTCGGGGAGGGACGGGGGTGGAGTCGTGGTCACTGAGTCACGTAGGAAAGGGTCACACATGACCACACTTTCCCGCAACGAATTACTCCGTCACCCAGGGAACCTTTATCGTCTAAGGAAATAGTTTTGTCCGAACTACTATCCGTCGATAACCAATTCGTGGTTCTAAGACTTAACAGACTCGTAAACGGGTCTCCAAAATTTGGTCTTCCCTGGATCGAAGGACCTTCTTAATCCTGGTATATACAAAAAGGATAGTGGTCTCCCTTGCTCCCGAGAACTCACACGACACAAGACGACATCTCTTTATGTACAACGTAGAGACGTGTACGTTTATAATTGGATGTTTATAGGATGTCCCGTCTTTGGTATGTGCAGGGAACTCTTCCCCCGACGAAGAGGAAGGATGTACTTGGTGTGAGAACGAAGTCCAGTTCAAGACTCGGAGCCAGGTTTGACGACGAAGAACCTTTGTTCATACCAAAATGAGTTTCGTGGGAAGTTCTCGACATCATTTAAAACGTCCTTTTCAGTTACACACACCACCATAGACACCAAATAGGGTTACACACGGTATCTTCTCTCCGGAAAACGTAGAACGAAAAGGACTATAAGGAACTGACCGGAAGTAGTGATCGAGAGAGATCCAGTCCCCATTGGGGACAATTACCTATTATCTCCTCTAAAACGTCTGAAATACGTTTTTACCACCAGGAAAATTACAGATTCGGTTGTCCTGGATACTGAATCCAGAGGTACTTGAAGTACGACTTGAATGGTGAACTAAGTGAGACTTTTACGTCTTCTCCGCTATGACTACTACTTTTTCTGGGTCTCGACGAATCGACATCAGACTTTCCCAGGTGAGATCCCTAGTGACCCTTAAGAATCGTTCACGAGTCGAACCCTAGTCTGACATGTTGGTCGGTGACCGGTCTACCGTCTCTTCCTCTCTCCCGACGTCGACATCACCCACTTGATCGTCTTACAAACGTCACTGGAGTGGAGAAGCTCGTTTCAGTGTCTCTTCAAAGACCCCTCTGACCCCACCTCGAAACACTCTTAATCTGTCAATCGGGTCGTCGAGACTCTTTCGAACACAACACGGGCCCAGGTGTGAGATCCGAGACATTGTGGGAACTAACTCAAAATTCCCTCACTTCATTTGAAGACGGTGGGTTGGACTAACGGGTGTAACCATGGAAGCAAAAGAGTACGTGTTTCTAGTGACCTTAATCTCGGCGAGCGAGTAAGGTTATAACAGGAAGTAGAACAACAGTAACAAATCAACGAGTCGGCACAGACTGAGAAACTCTGGAGTACCTGACATCGGGTGTTCCGAAGAGACAAGGAGCCTAAAGGGTCCGTTTTTGTGACCTCATCCACCAACGGTAAAGGAAGAGGTCCCCTACAAGCACTGGGTCCCTGATTTCGACGTAGAGGACGTGACCTCCGCCCAAGAAATGGTGACCCGGTGGTCCTTTCGGACTAGGAAGTAGATCTATTCTGGTTATTTACACCCTCCCTTCCGACTCCCAGAAAGTCGTTCAAAAGACAGAGGAGCGTCTGTATGGGTGTAGACACCGAACTGGTGTGGGGACATTAGACTAGAAGGACGCCGTCACCCCAGGTAAGTAGAGGACAAGGGTAAAAGTCACACAAGAGAGGCGTTTGTGGATCCCGTCTCGAAGATGTACACTTTCGTATTACTTATGAAAAGATGGTTTAAGACCTGTAGAGACCTTCACAGTCGGTCGGTCATGAACTTTGTTTTGGGTTAAAGAATAATTAATATGAGACGTTATACTGAGTATGCCTTCCTCGTGTTTTGTGTAACCTTTTTTATTTTAATCCGTCCTCTTTGATTCCCTCACTTTAGTGTGCTTCCATTGTCCCCTTATTTTATCGACACTACTACTCAGACTTAATTATCTCTTTCATCTCACCCCTCTGTCAGGGGGGTCCTTCGATAGTGTCTCTTATTCTCCAGATCCACCCCCAATCGTGACCGTATACTCAGTACCTATTTACCTTATCGTACAAAACAAAACACTCTACTTCACAGGTTGACGAAATCAAGTGACTAGCCAAAATAACAAAACAAAACGAAAAAAAGGGTATCTTCTCTAACCAACAGTCTAAGAAGAAAGGAGTAATCTAACGGACCGAAATTTTTGTTTTGTTTTGTATCGATGGGGTGAGAAAAGACACCCCTTCACAACCATACGACCTATAATGTGAAACCCCGACCCGATACCTCCACCCGTTTCTCCCTTCTACTCGACTAGAGTCTCTCAGTCTCGTCAAGTTTACGTCCTGGACACCCAGTCCCGGATTCACGAATACTGACGGGATGAGAATTTCTACATGACCTTCTTACCGTGTCTCCTCCCTTTGGACAGGACTTTTGTCCTGTCTTAGAAGAGTCCACCCTCCCGTCCCTCAGAACCTCCTCACATTCGTTCTCTTTCTTTCCATCCTTTCTTGCGACTGTCGGGAATCCTGGACTGGAATCCCACGGGGAGTCGAGCTCCCTAAGGACTGGAGTCCAAACATAGTAAGACACAGGAGACGGGAGGTTCGACCTTTCGTCTCAGTCCGATGGGCAGATCAGACGAGGTGTTCTTTACCTTTCACTTTCGTGTCCCCTGTCTGGATCCTCCTGGTAGATCTTTTGGTCCGGCAGGACGGGCTACGAGTCAGAGGACGAAAGGTATCGACGGAGAGGAGGTCGTCGCCGCAGAGTGTCGACTCGTGAGGTCCAGAGGGTCGCGGTGGGGCCCGGGAAACCGTATCAAGTATCATCCCAGGGGAGGGTTCCGGACCATCCCGGTTATGAGGGACTCACCGATAGCATGCGGTTCGTGAACTGTATCGACAAATCAGTGATTCGGGACAGAGTCAGAAAACTCTGGGAGACCTGGTATCGGGTGGACCGGGGAGGCAGGTACACCATGGGGTCCGTTCTTATGACCTCACCCACCAACGGTAAAGGAGGACGTCCCCTAGAAGACCCGGGTCCCTAACTTAGACACAGAGGACGTAACCGTCCGTCCAAGAAATGGTGCCTCGGTGGTCCCTTCTACGATAATTAAGATTAGAAATGTCTGCTCTTTTGTTCCACTGTCTCAATCCACCAAAAAGGTTCCGGACCCTTCGCCGCTTCGACCCTAGACTCCGGTAGGCCACGGGTTTGAACGTAAGAAAGGGGACTCTGTGTGACGGAGGAGGTGTGCCATCCCGAAGCAAGTCTCACACATCGACGTGGTCCCTTTGTACGGACATTATGACGTACTCCAATGGGACACGATTCTACGGACAGTCAAGGATGAAACTCTCTCCCGGGTCTAAACGACTGAAAGGGGTCCTAGAGAAAGACATCAAATTCCGTTTGTAGAACTTCTCATAAAGTCCGTCTGGACTGTAGAACTTTTAGGTAAGGTCTCAGGAAGAACCCACGGGTGATTCTAGTCAACGATACACTTCAAGAATCTCTACTATCTTGTGTGGTACGGACTCACCTCCCAACGTCCGTTTCGTGGTCTTGGTGTTTTACTGTAGTATAGACGGTGTTCACAAGTGACTCGCGAAGGACACGGAGACTGAGAGAGAGGAGAAAGACAGAAAGAATCACGGAGAGAACGTGTGTACGGAGTAAACCTAAAACTCGTTCCCCTACAGTGGAAAAAAAAAAAAAAAGGACACGGGGTAGGGGGTACGAAACGACCTTGATGTAGTGTAAGAAATAAGGGGACTCCTCGGTAGCAAAGAGGTGAGGACCTAGTGTACTGAGAAGTCTCACACCGAACTGGGACCATACCTGTGTGTTTGTTCCAACAAGTCAAGTCAGTGAGTCAACACAGACTGAAAAACGTTCGGGTACCTGACTCGTGCGGTCCGAAGGGACAGGTAGTAGTTGAGGACAGGTAAATCAACCACTACGGTAGGTTGGTAGAGTAGGACAGTAGGGGAAGAGGAGGGTGGAAATTAGGAAGGGCCGCAGTCCCAGAAAAGGTTACTCAGTCAAGAAACGTACTCCACCGGTTAATAATCAAAGTCAAAGTCGTAGTCAGGAAGGTTACTCATAAGTCACGACTAAAGGAAATCCCAACTGACCAACCTAGAGGAACGTCAGGTTCCCTGAGAGTTCTCAGAGGTTGTGGTGTTAAGTTTTTGTAAATAAGAAACCGTGAGTCGAAAGAAATAGTAGGTTGAGAGTGTAGGTACGTACTGATGATCTTTTTGGTATCGAAACCAATCTGTCTGGAAACAACCGTTTCATTACAGAGACGAAAAATTATACCGACATGGAACACGTATAAGGTGTTAGAACAGGTCACTTTCGAAACCTTTCCCCGTACAATAGGTCTAGTCTCAATGAGGGTCCGGTAAGTGACCTATATACCTTTTTCTTACCAAAGAAAATACTAACAATTCGTCTACTATACATGTGGACGAAGACGACCCGAGGGTGTCGTCTTTCGACCGACTCGTACTTCGACTGGGTCGTCTTTCTTTTCGTTTGCCGTCTATACCTGTTCGGAACCAATGTTAAAACGGAGGACCCGATCGGGTCCCAGTCGTCTGTATCTAGGGGGTTTAGAGGTTATGTAGAAGTGGGAACCGGTGGTCCTTATCGAAGTCGTCGACAATTATTGTACTATGAGACTGAAAGTGGACGACAACAAGAACCTACTTCTAGAAGAAACCCCCTGGGCAACCACCTCCCCACTTCCCGTCCAATCCTCGGTCTGTAGAATCCACAGATCAACACTAGAACTAGTAATATGTCAACCGGGAAGTATAGAAGACCAAAGTGTAGACACCTCAGTTGGTTTAAACATAGTCTCTATAAATTCTTTTTCTCGAGGTCTTCTAAGGTTTTTCGTCTTGAACTTTAACGACACAGGACCATGATAAACAACGACAAGTCAGTGATTCAACACAGACGGAGAAACACTGGGGTACCTGACGTCGTGTGGTTCGAGGAGACAGGAGGTGATAGAGGGTCTCGAACGAGTTTGAGTCCAGGTAACTCAACCACTACGGTAGGTTGGGAGAGCAGGAGACAGCGTAGGAAGAGGAGGACGGAAGTTAGAAAGGGTCGTAGGTCAGAAAAGGTCACTCAGTCGAGAAGTATAGTCCACCGGTTTCATAACCTCGAAGTCGAAATCGTAGGCAGGAAGATTGCTTATAAGTCCCAACTGAAGGAAATCCTAACTGACCAAACGAGAGGAACGACAGATTCACTGAGAGTTCTCAGAAGAGGTTACGGTGTCAAACTTTCGTAGTTGTTAAGTGAGGTCATAAGAACGGACCTCTTGGGGTACCTGTCATACTTTTCCATTAATAAATGTGTCGTAAATATGACATAATCTATAATATTCGTTAGACTCTACTGAACTTCATATACCCTCTTACATCCAATATCCGTTTGTTATACGGCAAAACATATTACGTGAACTCGTAAGAACCTATAACCATAGACACCCCAGGACCTCGGTTAGGGAGGATCCATGTCTCCTGGCGACAAGACAGTTTACAGTAATTTTAGGGATCGTCTCCAATGTCGATATTTATGGGGTGAACATAAGTCCTTCCTAAACTCGAGAGATTCTCGAAACACAGTTCTTGTAGTTGTCAATACACGTCTCAGTACAGGGACCGAAAGAGTAGTGTACTTTGACAATTACTTGTCTCCGATGTTTCGAACTTTCTCACACTTTACTATTTAGTGGTTTTTTTGAAGGCAGGGGACGTTACTGAACGTCAGTAGTGGCCACTAGAATTAAGTCTTATTTTGAGAAAAGTAATATGAGCTCTTTCATGTGATTATCGAGTCAGTTCAGAAAGTTGATTATATTTCTCAATCAACTCCTACATTGAAGTGTGAAGTAGGAGTATCATATATTTTTGAATTAGTCGTATGTGTCCTTTAGATTTCTAAAAAGATCTTCAAGTTTGGCGTCTAATATGAAACCGTGATGACCAACATGTTCATACCCTTTCACAGTAAAATTCATCTTTACTGTTATATGTACTTTCATACATGTAGGAAGACGACATTTACTATGGTGTAAACGGAAGACCAATTTTTTTTTTTAGTGTCGAGACCTCGAATGAGATCCAAAATAGTTAAATACGTCTTAGGACTCTTCTTTTATGTAAAAAAAGGGGTTTATGTTCTTGAAAGAGGATAAGTTCGAGAAGGTAGGAGCCCCAGACACATTATCAGACACGGGTCACCGTTCTTATTACGAATTTGGTAATCGTAGTATACGCATTCACTAGACTTTCTACCTACCTCGTCCTGACTCGTTTAATCCAGACAGGGACAACAAAATAGAAATAAATAATTACCGTTATTAAGACAGGAATAAAAAGCATATCAGGAAATAGTTAATACACTATCCGTTTCGAGAAGTTTACTAAAGAAACCGAAGAAAAAAAGAAGAGGGTGTCTCCGTTTCAACGTCCACCGAGATTAAGGAATCTTATCGTAGTACTCCCGTTGTCTAAGAACAACAAGGACGAGAATTTTCTCAAACATCTTTGAGTAGGAGACGAGGGGACTTGTTCCTTAATATTAATTACTTCGTTCGTTATTTGTCTAGTTTCGTCTCTCTATTTAGGAAAATTTCTCTATCTGACTAGACGACCGACCCTCGAAAGGACCACCGAGTCGTCATTTCTTAGGTAGACATTTTACGTCCTCTGTGTTTTCTGCACCCAAACTAGGGACCCAGTCTTTCTAGGGGACCTCTTCCCGTACCGTTGGGTGAGGTCGTAAGAACGGACCTCTTAGGGTACCTGTCTCCTCGGACCACCCGACGTCAGGTGCCCCAACGTTTCTCGACCTACGCTGAGTCACTGACTGCGAAGTTGTAATAAAAAATTCCCCGTCATTCCTAGGTAGCAACACGATGGTAGTGGTTGTAGGCAGAGGTCTCGTAGAAGGAGAAGAGTTTGTCCTTGAGACATGGGTAGTTCGTGACTGAGGGTGAGGGAGCGGAGAGTCGGAGTCCATTGGTGATGAGAGGAAGACAAAGAAACACGACACGAATCAGCGAGTCGACACAGGTTGAGAAACACTGTGGGATCTGACATCGGGAGGTCCGAGGAGACAGGTGCCCCTAAGAGGTCCGTTCTTAGGACCTCACCCAACGGGACATGAGGAGGTCCCCTAGAAGGGTTGGGTCCCTAGCTTGGGTCCAGAGGGGGTAGCGTCCACCTAAGAAATGGCAGACTCGGTGGTCCCTTCGGTGAACGGAGAAGATCTATAGGGTCCATTCGTCCTTCTTCTACGTTATGTATAGAAAAGTAGAGACTCAAGAAAGTGAATCCTATTGCAAGAGTCACAAATAGGAAAAGCCTCGTACATAGTCTTGAAGGAAGAATTCCGACTTATGATGACACAACATACATATTTAACCTAAAGCAATTAAGTGAGCAGACAACTACCGTAAACCCGATAAAGGTGGTCGTCAACACTTGTAACGACATTCTCGCGACCACAGAAGACAAACTCAGCCACGAAGGTCAAGTGAACCCCTATGTGAATCCTACCGACCCACTATACTAATAAAATGTAAATTGAAGACTAGTTGGTGGTTTTACAGAATGTTGTAGCTGTAGTAAAATGTAAGAGTGGTGATCGTGTCTTCCTATGGTTAAACAGATTACGAGTGGTTATGAACAATCAAAAGTAAATAAACATATAACTAAATAAAACCATTATCGGTAGAATGATATACACTTCATCATAGAGTAACACCAAAAATAAAACCAAAGGGATTGTTAATCCCTGTGACTCGTGGAAAAGTACACGAATAACCGGCACCCGAGCCACCATCTCTTGGGAGGATGATTTCGTTCTCTGCGTCCTCCGCGCCCAAACTAGGAACCCAGTCCTTCTAGGGAATCTCTTCCTTTACCGTTGGGAGAGGTCATAAGAACGGACCTTTTAAGGTGTCTGTCTCTTGGGATTCCCCGACGTGTCAGGTACCCAAGTGTTTCTCAGCTTGTACTGACTCGTGCAGACGCACAAGAGAAACCTCCTTACCGATAGGAAAAAACTAGAAAATGTAAAGAATTACATTTAAACACAGTCACTACGACTCGTCCTGGGACCCCGAGGCCCCATGTTTTCCGGAAAGACACGAGGGGGAGGGCGGGGCGAAAGAATTAATGTCCTCTACCCGAAGTAAGGGACTCAAGATTTTCCGTTCAAGTTGGTCACCAATTAATCCCTTCCCTCCCCTATGCCTCTTTTCCCCTCCTTATCAGTTCCCTTTGCTAGCAAGTCTGGACCCCATCTCAGAGGACTGGGGAGTTCCCTATGTGTCTAGTTATAGACACGACAAAACGTCTATGTCTTTGGGGGTGGTCCACCCTCTGTATATGATGGGTATTCGTCCCTCTGGGGTCTGGGCAACCTTGGACTTCCAACTACTACGATTGACGGTGAATGGAGGGGTGGGTGGTTAGTCCTCTTACAGGGGTTCGACTGGGGACTGGGAGTGTTGAGGGGGTCCAGTCCTGTGTGTCAAGACTCCTGTAATCGGGTGGCACCGGGGGAAGTGGACGGTTTCGTCCTTTCGTTAAGGAAAGATAAAGTAGGTCTTGAGACATAGGTTCCTAACTAAGTCCCGACCTCATATCTCCATCCTAAACCAAAGTATTTGAGATAAATTAACAAATTAAGGACCAGTCAACGAACCGTCACGTCCCGAAGGGTTCGCCGAGTCACCATTTCTTGGGTGGACGTTTACGTCCTCTGTATCCCAAGCTAGGGATCTAGTCCTTCTAGGGGATCTCACAATAACAAGTCAACGAGTCAGCACAGGTTGAAAAACGTTGGGTACCTGACGTCGTGTGATCCAAAGGGACAGGGGACCTCATCCTTTACCGTTGGATCGGATAATAAGAACGGGCCTTTAGGGTATTTGTCTCCTCGGACTGTCCGATGTCAGGCACCCCAACGTCTCAGTCTGTGCTGACCCACTGGCTCGAATCGACATCCCTTCCTGACACGACTCGCACAATTGAGTTCTTCGAAGCGAATGGTGTACCACTACAAAAGACAATATTTAATTTTACAGGGACGCCAAAACATGAAGTGAGAAGGCTCAGACTGGTAACACTCAAGTGTGGACCCTCTACGTGTGTAGAACACACGCACGCACACAGGCACGGACGGACGATGCACCGAAGTCAGGACAGACTGAGAAACACTGGGGCACCTGACATCGGGTGGCCCGAGGAGACAGGTACCCTAAGAGGTCCGTTCTTACGACCTCACCTAACGGTACGGGGAGAGATCCTCTAGAAAGACTGGGTCCCTAGTTTGGGTACGGAGAGAGTAACCGTCCGTCTAAGAAATGGTGATGTGAGGGACTTTCACTTTCACTATCAGTGAGTCGACGCAGACTGAGAAACACTGGGGTACCTGAGATGTCGGGTACCCTAAGAGGTCCGGTCTTATGGCCTCACCCATCGGAAAGGGAGGAGGTCCCCTAGAAGGGTTGGGTTCCTAGCTTGGGTCCAGAGGGTGTAACGTCCGCCTAAGAAATGGTCGACTCGGCCCTCTGTGAGGGACCCTTCGGACATAAATGGGAACTCCACAATTGTTTAGTCTAAGACTTAAAAGTTGAGTGGATTTTCGACGGTATAAAGTTGATGAACCATCGGTGTACACCGGTCGTAGATGACGGACCTCTTTATGTCTATGCCTTTAAAAGGAAATAAGGTTTTCAAGATGACCTATTATGACTAAATCCCTTTTTTTTTTTTTCGTAGAATTTTTCTCGTAACCTTTCACTGTTTACTTTGTTTTATTATTACTATTTCTTTTCTTGAAATCCTAATTCTTTGTTGTAATCTTGTTTTAATTTTATTTGAGATATTACTCGTTCCTTCTCAGGTAAATATAAGAGACAATATATTAGTGGACATTTTACTCGGATTGTGATCGCGGACACAGAGTCCCGGCAACATTTCTAACTCCAATTATCGGATCACACCTCCTTCGTAGTATATTTACGAATGATGGCATTTACAGGCGGTACCTTTATGTGACCACTCTAGAGGGCGACGGCCCTCTAGTGCGACTTCGGTACGAAGGACGTCCGTCCAGGGTCCTCCACTCCGTGGGAATGGCTCATTCTATCCGTTCGGGGGTACCCGGACCGGTTTTGCAAAGCTTGACACGATGTCGGGGTCTGAGGAGGACTAAGTGAGGAAGAAGAAAGGACGAGAGGAAGGCATCACAGTCTGAACGTCGGACCAAAGATACAATGTAGAGGGGGAAAAGGATAAGAAAGGGGATTATGTAGAGAACGTATGAGGACCGATTAGGACAAAATCGTAGTCGAAGTACCATCTGGGTTTGACTTTTTTCACAAACGATAAGAATCATAACGAAAAGTCCTCGGTATAGAAATAGAAGCACGGTACACTTTGGAGGACCTTCGAAAGAAGGTAGTTTTGGGGGTGCCTTCTGTTTGAATACCATGGTCCACTCTTTCGTTCCACCCCCTAATTAATTTAGCCCTCTAACCCTAACTGTATATGTGTGAACAACAGCAAGTCAACGATTCAGTACAGACTGAGAAACCCTGGGGCACCTGACGTCGTGGGGTCCGAAGGAACAGGAAGTGATAGAAGGACTCGAACAAGTTTGAGTACAGGTAACTCAACCACTACGATAGGTTGGTAGAGTAGGAGACAGCAGGGAAAAGGAGGGTGGAAGTTAGAAAGGGTCGTAGTCCTAGAAAAGGTTACTCAGTCAAGAAGCGTAGTCCACCGGTTTCATATGTGTGATGATATATATCTCATCTATTGATTATTCATAGAGGATATATCATGGTTCTTGAGAAGAGTTATGAGACATTACTAATATACCCTTTTCTTATTTTTTTCTCACGTATATATATACACACACACCAATCAGTGAGTCGACACAGACTGAGAGACGCTGGTAGACCTGACACCGGTCAGTCTGAGGAGACAAGTGTCTCAAAAAACCCGTTCTTATGATCTTACCCAACGGTGGATGGAATAGATCTTCTAAAAGGACTGGGTTCCTAGCTTGAGTACAGAGGTTACAGAGGACGTAACGTCCGTCTAAGAAATGGACGACTCGGTTTCCCTTCGGTGAGGACCCATATATAGACTTGTTTTGTCTTTATGATTGAGTTTTTCTATGTACGTAGGGTTCCAAGTACCGTCGAAATAAATATTATCGGTTCTAAACTTACGTTAGATTCACGAGTAGGTGTCTACTTATTCATTCGTTTTCACTATATGTATGCACGATTCACCGAAGTCAACACAGACGGAGAAACACTGGGATACCTGACATCGGGTGATCCGAGGAGACAGGTACCCTAAGAGGTCCGTTCTTAAGATTCCACCCAATGGTAAAGGAAGAAGTACCCCAGAAGGGTTTGGTCTTTAGTTTGGAGTAAAGAATACAGAGGGGGTAATTGTCCTCCCAAGAATTGGTGATCACGGTGNACAGAGGGGGTAATTGTCCTCCCAAGAAATGGTGATCACGGTGGTCCCTTCAGTATACATATATATACATATATATATATATATATATATATATGTGTGTATGTGTGTGTGTGTGTGTGTATATATAGAATACCGACTCACTATAAGGTAACATACATATGTGTGCGTGTGTGTATACATGTGTAATGTCGATGAACATTTTTTTACTATAACCTTATAAAAGAGTGTAATATATACCGTTATTTAAGTTTTACCTAATTTCCGGATTTACATTCTGGTCTTTGGTATTTTGAGGATCTTCTCTAGTATCCGCCTTGTGGAAAACTGTAAACAGAATGGTTATTAAAAAACATAGAAGGATTTCGTTTTCTTTATTTTCGTTTTTACTTTTTAGCCTGGATTAATTTGAAGTTTCGAAAACGCATCGTTTCTTTTGGTGGGTGTTTTATTTTTCTGTTGGAAGACTTACGTTCTTTGATAACCACAATGGTTATTCTGTAGTTCTAGGTTTTGCGTATTTCTCGAGTAAGTCAAGTCAGCGATTCAGTACAGACTGAGATGTCGGGGTACCTGACATTATGAGACCCGGAGGGACAGGTAGTGGTTGAGAGTTTCGAACGAGTTTCAGTACAGGTGACTCAACGACTACAGTAGGTTGGTAGAGTAGGAGACAGTAGGGGAAGAGGAGGACGGAAGTTAGAAAGGGTCGTAGTCCCAGAAAAGGTCCCTCAGTCAGGAAGGGTAGTCCACCGGTTTCATATCCTCAAAGTCGAAGTTGTAGTCAGGAAGGTTACTTATAAACCCTGACTAAAGGAAATCCCACCTAACCAACCTAGAGGAACGTCAGGTTCCCTGAGAGTTCTCAGAAGAGGTTGTGGTATCACTTTTTCGTAGTTAAGAAGCCGTGAATCGAAAGAAATGTCAGGTTGAGAGTGTAGGTATGTACTGATGACCTTTTTGGTATCGAAACTGATCTACCTGGAAACAACCGTTTCATTACAGGGAGGAAAAATTATACGACAGATCAAACCAGTATCGAAAAGAAGGTTTCTCGTTCGTGGAAAATTACGGTACCGACGTCAGTGGTAGACGTCACTAAAACCTCGGGTTCTGTTATTTCAGACAGTCACGGTACTTCTCTACACTGGTTTACGGTATTAGAATCGAAAAACTTACAACTCAAAATTCGGTCGAAAAAGTGAGAAGAGAAAGTGAAAGTAGTTCTCCGAGAAGTCAGGGAGAAAAGAAAGGCGGTATTCCCACCATAATATACGTATAGACTCCAATAACTATAAAGAGGACCTTTATAAGGTTGAACACGAAGTAGGTCGGAGTTTAAAGTGTACTACATGAGACGTATATTCAATTTATTCGTCCCACTGTTATATGTCGGAACTGCAGGAGGAAGGGGATAAACCTTGGTCAGACAACAAGGTACAGGTCAAGATTGACAACGAAGAACTGGACGTATGTCCAAAGAGTCCTCCGTCCAGTCCACCAGACAACAAGGGCAGGGAACTTCTTAAAAGGTGTCACACAACACTAGGTGTGTTTCCGAAAACACATCAGTTACTTCGTCTTCATCTACAAAAAGACCTTGAGAAAACGAAAAAACTACTAGGTTACCTACAACCGTTAAATAAAGACCAAGGAGACGGAACAGATTTAGGTCGAACTTGTAGACCTTAAAGAGTCAAGTGGATGACAACTTCGGAGTGAACTTCTTAAAACTCGTAATGAAACAATCACACACTCTACTCGCGTTAACACACCATCAAACTTGTAAAAAACCGTAACGGAAAGAAACCGTAACCTTACTTCTGACTGGAAAAGGTCAGGACACCGGTGACGACTCAAAAGGACCGTATAACTCACGTCGTGAAAGTGTCGTAGTAGAAAATACTGAACTTTATCGAGTTGACCTTAACGTAGTGGAGGTGATCGAAACAAGAATCACTACGAAGGATTCCGGGTGAACTGAAATCTGAGGTCTACAGACCGAGATCCACTCACTAGTGTGGTAGCACCAATAGACACAGTACTTCTAGAAAAAACATATCAAGTATGAGTTACAGTTTTTTCGAGTATAGTTTCTCGATTATGAGTTATATTTTTTTTGTTGGGTCAAATTTTTTAATTGTGTTATCGGTTTGTCTGTAAAAGGTTTTCTTCTAGGTGTGCACCGGTTGTCCGTGTACTTTTTTCTACGAGATGTACCAATTAGTATTCTCTTAACGTTTAGTGTTGGTGTCACTCTGAAGTGGAGTGTAGACAGTTTTACCGATAGTAGTTTTACAGATATTTAGTGTTTACAACCGTTCCTACACGTCTTTTCCCTCGGGATCATGTGACAACTACCCTAAGGATTAACCACGTCGACAATGTCTTTTAGGTACACCTCAAAGGAGTCTTTTGACTTTCATCTTGATCCTATAATAGGTCGTTAAGGTGACGACACGTACACGGACTTCTTTTGTTTTCGTGTTTAAACTTTTATGTACACGTGGGACTTCAAAAATCGTCGTAAGAAATGTTATCAGTTCTATGTCCTCGTAGGATTCGTGGGTAGTTGTCCACTGACCTATTTCTTTTACACCATATAAGTATAAATATGTACTCATAATGAGTCGGTATTTTACTTACCTTAAGACGGGAAACGTTGTAACACCTACTTGGATCTCTCACAATTCAAATGACTTTATTCAGTCTGTTTCTGTTTATGAGACAATAGTGAATATACACTTTAGATTTTTTATCTACACACATTGTTCTATCTTTGTCTGAGTGTCTATATCTCTTGATAGTAAAAGGTCCCTCTTCTTCCTTCACCCTCTATCCCCATTCCCTAATTCTCTGTGTTTAATGGTATATAGTTTATTTATTGTTCCTATATAACATGTCGTGTACCTTTACTCTGTAATAAAACATTATTGAAATTTACCTCGTGTTAGATATTCGTATAACTTAGTGATACAACATGTATACTTTGATTTGGTTATAACATTTAGTCGATATGAAGTTAAATTTTTTATTGTCGCAATAGACCATTGGGTGATGACGTCTTACGCCTCATGCGTGCGTGTGTCTCGGCAGAAGGGCTCTTATGTCAAATTCTCGTCGATACTACGTCATTCTCTTGGTTGCAGACTTTCTCGTTCCGGGAAACTTTTTTTCTTTTAAACAAGTGGACTTATCATGATAAAGTGTGTTTTACATATTTTAGTAATTAAGTTCCCGTATGTTTATCATTTTCGTATTTGTGTAAAAGTTCTTCGTCATCTGTTCAATTACTCGGCACGAGTGCCCAAGGATACTTTCCTCCGTCGGTCCGCTGCCTACCTACCTTCCGTCCAGTCAGGTCCTTACCGTGTAAGTCGATGACCAGCGATTATCTCGAGAAGAGTTACGAATTAATTCGTCAAGACTAACAAGACACTCATACTCTTTTACGTAGACCTCTAAACGCGGCAGACCAAGACGGGAGGGTTAATTAAATCGATGTTTACTAGAAATCGGTTGAGTGAAAAAGTAATAATTCTCCTGTTTAGTATCGTATCATACTTGATCTTCATTAAGTCGTACCTTTTATGTAATTTTGAGTTCACCTCAACTTTTATTTAAGTGTATTTGGAACTCTCGTTTAAACGAAGGACAAAGTTCTGGGAACGCAACGGTCCCCCAACTCCCACTTTCACTTTGGACGAGTCAGCTCAGACTGAGAAACGGTGGGGCCCTTGATAGGTCAGGTACCCTAAGAGGTCCGGTCTTATACCCTGACCCATCAGAAAGGGAAGAGGTCCCCTAGAAGCGTTGGGTCCCTAGCTTGGGTCCAGAGGGTGTAATGTCCACCTAAGAAATGGTCGACTCGTCGTTCCCTTCGGGTTCTTATGACCTCACCCATCGGATAGCGAAGAAGTCCCCTAAAAAGGTTAGGTCCTTAGCTTGGTCCCAGAGGACGTAACGTCCACCTAAGAAATCGTTGACTCGATACTCCCTGACTACCCGTGTCTAATAAGGATAGGGTGTATTCAGAGTAATTATTGCGACTGTAAACCAGTGGACGTCCCCCCAAACCCTATCGGAGGGTGTTAGACGGAGGTGGGAACGGCGAAGTTGGTTTTCTCGTTTACGTGGATGTCCAGTTCAGTTGATGATTATATGTATGACTATTGGTCAAACACACAGAGACACACACAGAAAGAGAGAGGGAGGAGACAGAAAAGAAGAGAGAAAGAGAAGAGAGAGAATAAGAAATAGGAAGAAAGGATCCATAGTCTCTCCCTCTCTCTCTCTTTCTCTCTCTTGGTGGAAAGAGGAGGTTTTAGTATGGATTTTAGATTTAATTTATTCGTAGTAAAGTACCCTTTATCTCCCACTGTTCACCTTCGTTACTGTCTAAAATAAAAGAACCCGAGGTATTAGTAACGTCTGCCACTGACGTCCTTAATTTTCTACGAACGAAGAACCTTCTTTTCGATTCTGTTTCTATTTGTCACATTATTTTTCGTCTCTGTAGTGAAACGACTGTTTCCAGGCATATTTGTTTCGATACGAAAAAGGTCATCAGAACAAACCTACACTATCAACCTGGTACTTCCGACTCGTGGTTTCTTAATTACGGAAACTAAACGTCACGACCTCTTCCGAGAACTCTGAGGAAACCTGACTTTCCGCTAGTTTGGGTAGTTTAGACTTCCTTTATTTGTATAAGTAACCTTCCTGACTACAACTTCGACTTCGAGGTTATAATGAAACCGGTGGACTACGCTTCTCGGCTGAGTAACTTTTCCTGACACTGTGACCCTTTCTAACTTCCGTTTTCCTCTTCCCCCGTTGTCTCCTACTCTACCAATCCATCATAGTGACTGAGTCACCTGTTCTTAAACTCGTTTGAGGTCCTCTATCACCTCCTGTCTCATCGAACGGTAGGACGTTAGGTACCCCGACGTTCCTCAGTCTATGTGGAAGCGTTGATTTGTTATTGTGTATATAAATTTCAATTGTTTACTTAATTTTGAGTAATTTGAAGAAGTAAATTTTATAAACGTTAAAGTAAGAGAGACGTCTATAATCTCGAAAATATCCACTACGTAAAAGTAACGTAACTCGTTACAATCATTTGTGGGTAAAAATTTTACGAGACAGATATTTATCAAAAAAACGAAGGAAGAAAGGAAATAGGGAGGGGAGAGGAAGAAAGAAAAGGAAAAAAGGGGATGGTGGTTTCATAAACCTTTCCTTAAAAGAGAAGATAGGGAGAGTTTTGTATTAGTTTACGTTTGGGGTTCGTTGTTTTCAAGAAAAGTCTTAAACAAATAACTTTCACCATCTATAAAACAACGAAACATCACGAGTACCCTTACCCCTATCTCCCGAAGAAAAGAGAGAAAAAATTTTTAAGTCAAATATAAGACAAAATTTAAAATAAAGGACGAAGAGTACGAATGACTAAATTATTTCCGAATTATAAGTCGTATATATTGTTCTATATATGTTGAGTTGTGGTTTTTTTTTTTTTTTGGGTGGACTAAATTTTGTACCCGTCTTCTTGACTTATCTGTAAAAAAGTTTCTCCTTTATGTCACCGGTGGTCCGTGTCCTTTTCTACGAGTTCAAACGATAAGTAGTCCCTTTACGTTTAGTTTTGGTGTCACTCTATAGTGGAGTAGGGACAGTCTTGCCGACAGTAGTTTTTCGTGTGTTTATTGTTCACAATCCTACACCTCTTTTCCCTTGGAAACAGGTTACAACCACCCTTACCTGTAACCACTTTGGTGACAACTTTTATCATACCTCAAAAGAGTTTTTTCATTTTTGTCTTGATGGTGTACTGGGGTTTTAAGTTGAGGACCCATATAGAAACTTTTTTTTTTGTTGGGTGTTAGGATCAAGTTTTTCAAGATATATGGGAACACAAGTATTGTCGTAACAAAGGTTAATCGTCCGGTACTTAGATTCGTAGGTGGGTGTCTACTTACCTATTCGTAAATCGTATATATTATAATACCTGAAGGGAGCACCGAGTCTGCCATTTCGCAGACAGACGTTACGTCCTCTCGGCCCAAGTCAGGGACCCAACCCGTCTAGGGGACCTCTTCCTTTACCGTCGGGTGAGGTCCTAAGAACAGACCTTTTAGGGTGCTTACCGCCTTGGACCATCCGATGACAGGTACCCCAGCGTTTCTCAGCCTGTGCTGACTCGCTGAAGTGAAGTGAAGTGAAGTATACATATTATTTTATACACAGACATGTATATATCTGTGTATATGTTACCTTATGATGAGTCGGTATTCTTTCTTATTGTAAAACGGGAAACTTCATTGTACCTACCTGAACCTCCCGTAACACGAATCACTTTACTTAGTCTGTCTCCTTCTGTTTAAGGCATACTATAGTGAATGTATACCTTAGATTTTTTACATTACTTAATCACCTATATGTTTTTTCTTCGTCTGAGTGTCCACGTCTCCAGTTTGATCACCAATAATCACCACTCTTCCCCCTTCCCGCCCTATCTCCACCCCTCCCATTCTGACCACATTCGACATAACAGCCTATACGTTCCTACACAACGTGTTGTGCCTCCTATCTCGGTTATAAAACGTCATTCACATTTACCTCATATTGGAAATTTTTAACATACTTTTAAATTTTCACCCATTTTATAACTTGAAAATGTACAGAGACTTTCAGTTTCATGTGTATCTCACTTTTGGTCTCTTCATAGTAAGGGAGGATCTACGGAAGTAGGACACAGGAAATGTGAAACGTCTATTAATTGAACAGAAGGTCAAAGAGGAGGAACACAAAGAAACTTCAGTAAAGAATTAACAGTAATTTCGCAGTGGACAGAAAAGTTTCCCTTACAATTGAAAAGTTTTGAAGAAGGTCCGTTACATGGAAACAGTGAATATAAAGACTTTGTAAACAGTAACGTGTTTCTTTCGTATGAAAAAAAAAAATTTAAAAACTGTTGGGAGAATTCATAAAATAGTAATTTCTAGGTTACTTTGAGAGAGGATTACCTGTTAAAAGGACCAGTGAAGACTGAATAATATTTCACAACGTATCTAAAATAATTATGACGGGTAATGTCCAACATAGTCCGTGTGAGATTCCACCGAGGACACTAGTCTGGAAGACCATGTGTGAGGGGACATTTGGAGGACGGGAACTCACACAAACCCCGGACACCGAACGAAGATTGGTCATCTTATACCGTTGCCACTACTCGACAGAACAGATAGTAATATAATGTGTTCTGATATTGAAGACTGGTCGATTACTGACAGAACTGACTGAGAAGTAGAGATCGACCAAAATTACTTAATTCGATCATGACCTCTCCGGGAACGACGGTCCTTCACTTCCGTCGGGGGTCGACCATTGTTCGTTCAAAGACTCCGGGAGTCAGAACGTCGGTCACTTAATGACTTAGGACGACTGGTGTCCAGGAAGGGGTCAACCCGGAGTTTACTCTGGGGTCGGGACCGGAAGAGGAACTGACATCGGAACTCTCTTTAGGACGACGTCGTCTGGGTCGATTCGGTACTCAGTCGATTCGGGCTTGAGGACTGAGGTCTTCGATACCCTAGTACTGTCACCTGACCAAATTTGGTTATACAAACACCATTAAACACTACTTCGCTAATTACTGTTTGCATGTTCCAAATGTAAATATTTACGTTGTTGTAAACGACATCGAAAACTTCCTACGAAAACTTCCTACGTCATGCACTTAAAGTGTACAGCCCGATAAAGATATTAGAAGTACTCCTTTTCCGAAAAATTTTTTAAGGTTAGTTTCTTCGGAGAGGTAACCCCCAAGGTAGTACGACAAAAAGGTAGTTCGTAAAGATAAAATGTTTAATGAGAATACTTCTACATCAGAGGTTATTTAAAAAGTTGACCACCGAGAATTTTTCTACGGCAAATAATAAGTAGAGGAATGACCTTATCTTACATCGTTTATGTATTTACCTCCATAACTTTGTAGAGGAATGACCTTATCTTAGACCTTTTATGAATTCGACTTCATAACCTTTGTAAATACGAAAGTAGACTATATGACGATTATAAGAGATGGTGTGTTAAATAAGATTATGAAAACAGAAACTTTAAAATTGTACAAAGGATTTAGAGAAGGTGTAAACAACTGTTTCCTTTCACCAAATTAAATGACCATACATAGTTAAGAATACATAGACGAATCGGTAAAAAAAAAGGAGTTTCCAAACTTACCGACGGAAGGATTACTCCTAAAACGATGACTCGTTCTCTGAAGTTTCCATTGAAGATTTGTTAATAGTAACTCTAATTTCCAATAAAACCTTTATACCTCATAGATCATCGAAATTTGTGTTGTTTATTTTTAACCTGTCACAGAAATACAAATCAAAAATTCACAAAATAGAAAATTCACAGAAATAATCAGTTACCGTAATTATTGATGGTCGAGTTCCGAGTTAATATGTGATCTCATGTAAAGTGAAAATGTCCTTTCACCAGAATTTAGGTACAACGTCTACGCTATAGAAGGATACACTAGAAGTAGTGAGGAGTGAACAGTCAAGGATCGGTCGACGACGACGACGACGACGATTCAGTGAACTCAGTACAGGCTGAGACACGGAGGGTGGAGAAGAGTCGTTCTCAGGTTTACAAAGGTCTAGGGGTACACTGTAAGTGAGAGAAGGCAGGGTCACTAACCTGAGGGGAAGAGTGAGTGAGGAGGGAGTGGTTCGACCGGACACCGGGTGCTCCGAGGACACAGACGTCTAAGAGGTACGTACTTATGACCTCGCCCATCGGTCCGGGACGAGAGAATGAAGGAGATCCCAGACGAGGTTCCAGAGGAATCCTTTCTTCAGAGGGGAAGATATCGATACATGTCTATACATAGGCGTCGACGTATATCTTTATCGACATCCCCATCTGTCTATTTTACCTTGTCTATCCATCTACCTTATCCATCTGTCTGTCTCTCTTCCCTCTGTCTTATCTACCCATGTATCTTAGCTATCCGGCGTTAAGGGGTCTGTGAAGACAGGGATGGGACGAGAAAACAAGGGACAGAGTAGAGAGTATAGACTGTAAAATATATACATGAGCAGCAGAGGTAGGCTCTCATCTTGCCCAGACAGGTCACAAGAGAGAGGGGGCATGGACCTAACATGGACCGAATACCTCCTACGACTCATTTCTCACGTAAGTTTGCCCGAAGAACTATTATTAACTTAAAAACTAAGAAAGACGGACTAAACCCCAATTCGACAGGAACAAAAATAGTACACTACACCACTGTTTCTCCAATGATATCCCTATCTGGAAAATCGACAGGAACCTACCGGAGACACGGACTTATGACTCAATGGAAAGTGTCTCTCCCGTTCACTGGAAGACCAGTAGGAGTCTTCCGTAAAGAGATGGACGAGAAGATCCTCCTACACGAAGGAACTCGACTCGCACACTACAGTCGGACAAGGGTTCTCATCTCACTTCAGTTACCTTGGTAGGTCCCTCGGCACTCGGTTTACGTGACAGAAAAGACGTAATTCCTACACGACCATGGCTATCGTTGTTGTTTGGGGGTTAGGAGCGAAGTGAGATTATTTTACTCTGTGCGTAGGATCCCCCAGAGTTGGTTGACAACAGTGTATTGTCAGGGATGGGACCCAATAATTAACTGAACAGGTCGGACCCGAAGGGTCCACCGTATCACCATTTTTTTTTTTTTTTTTTAAAGTGGACGGTTACGTCTTTTCTACGTCCTTTACAGTCAAGCTGGGGACCCAGCCCTGCTAGGGGACCTCCTCCTTCACCTTTGGATGAGGTTATAAGAACGGACCCCTTAGGGTACCTGTCTCCTCGGACCACCCCAGTGTTTTCTCAGCCTGTACTGACTCCCTCTGTCGTTCGCTCGCTCGAACAGGTCGGGGAGTAATGTAGTACACCCGACTGGACACCAGAAACGGAAAGAAAGGATAGACGAGGAGACTAAAGTCACAGAAGTGTGACCGAAAGAGCAACACACATAGGAGGACGGTCCTTTCAACGGTCGATGGTGGAAGGTGACAAAGGAGAAAGTCCACCAGTCCAGACGGAAAAGATTACCATGAATAGTCACTTGACATTAACTCGTTTCGACATCATCCGCCCCCTCCCCTTTTATGTTGAGGGGGACCCGGTAAGGTCTGAAAACAGATCTCTTTTGATAGTCCCGGAGGTGTTACCAAACGATTGTAATGCCGGAATCTGTTCAGTGAATAACATAGACTTCGAGTTCTAAGAAGTATATTTTAACACCCATTATTGTAGACAGAACAGGGGTATTCTGGCGAGATTCTTAGTTGTACTTAAGTGGCATTTTCCGCTTCCGGAACTTTTACATTCGATTACGGTGACGTCAGAATAAGTCTTCGAAGACGAAACCGAAAATCAAGGAAATGACCTTTTAAACGAAGAATGTAATAAATGTGTGTCGACCGTAATTGTTCACCGGTGAGAATGATAAATTATAACAGATACGTATAAATTTTAGAGGAGGAGGGAAAAGACAAAAAGGATTTTCGTGTCTGTAGGCACCTAGATCTATGCGAGACAACAACAATATTGGTTCCTACCTATCTGGTCGATAAACGTCAGGGCCAAACTTCGTTCGTGTGTCGATAAACGGACCGTGTCAGAAGTGTCAAAGTTCCATGAGTAGATGAGACGAGTAGACGTCCTAATCTCCAGGAAGGTCACTCGTGTGACCCTACCTGCCTACGGACGTCTCAAGTTCCAATTCCCTCTCGTATGTATGTTGAGACTCCTACTTACATACGTACGTATATAGTCGAAAAATTTCTATGTCTGGGAAGTGTGACTTCTATCTACGGTGACCCATGTCTCAGGGTGTAAAAATACTATGTAATTATAACTAGAACACAAACGTGTCGTTTCTTTTTACTGACTTGTCTGTAAAATTACATCACTTTACTACTAACTAAGAGTCGTACGTTCGTTCATGTAGACAAATCAGAAGTCCTAAGTAATGTCATTTAATTACCTGTTTCTCTTCTCCCCTTCACACTCAAATGACAAATCTTATTCCCTGTTAGAACTCATAGACAATTCGGTGGTGGAGATCACTCGATTCACTTAGATAGAAATAAGTGAAAAAGGTACGCATTCTGTCGTCACGAATGGAACGTGTCTTCAGAACTTCGAGACGAGACTTCGCGTTTCCAGTCAGCTGTCTTAACTAAAGATCTAAAGAGGATTTGTCAGAAAGGACCGTACACTAAGAAGTGACCCGTCCCTTTCCGGACGAAATTCCCTCCACCCTACCTCACTTACATTTTACTCACAGTTGAATGGACAGTGACGGATGTTGTTGGTCAGACTTTGCATATTTCTGCTAAGTAACACGTATATGTGACTCTTCTCTTTTCAGTCGGTTCAAACGTGTTACAAGTGATTCGACGACAAATCAACTATTCAACGTAGACTGAGGAACACTGGGGTACCTGACGTTGTGCAGTCCGAGGGGACAGGAAGGTGATAGAGGACCTCGAACGAGTTTAAGTACAGGTACCTCAGTCACTACGGTAGGGTGGTAGAGTAGGAGACAACAGGGGAAGAGGACGGGCGTTAGAAAGGGTCGTAGTCCCACAAAAGCTTGTTCAGTCGAGAAGCGTAGTCCACTGGTTTCATAACCTCGAAGTCGAAGTCGAAGTCAGGAAGGTTACTTATCAGTCCCAAGTGGAAGTAGTTCTCCATTGGTAAAAATAATACTTTGTGTCATTCATGGGAGGTATACTGACTCAAGACAAGACTCTCGTGAAAGTATTCAGGTTAAACAAGATATAGGTTGTGACAATCGGATCTGTGGGATGGATTGTTAACCGATATATAACGACGAAAATGTGAACGAAGACCTGTAGACCCGAACTTTATCTCTGTGACATGTCAGGACGTGTCATTTTCGTGTTTTCGTGTTGGTGAACACCTCCTATGTGCGCGAACTGTTACACGCGGTCCGTTCACTTGGTTAAGTGCACTAACCTGTACACTTTCAATTTGAGACAAGTTTAGAGACCGGATGTGAAGACAAAACGAAAGAAAGATAAGAAGAGCTATATAAAACTTATATTCGAGTAACAACCAAAATATCCAACGTTTGCGGAAACAGTAGAGGTACTGATGGCATTCGATCAATAAAAAACCAGAAATCTTCAATAAAAAAGAGGTGATACTCGAACTTAAACTGGTTCGAAACCCTCTATCACCTCCTGTCTCCTCGGACCGCACGGTGTCAGGTACCCAGGGTTTCTGTGTACTGAATCACTGACTTGCTATCATTGTTACTCGAACCCGTAACATAATCAAAAGTCACCGACGACACTGTTTAATGATGTTTGAACCACCGAACGTTGATGTCTTTGAATAAGAAAGGGTGAGTTCTCCGGTCTTCATTCTTTGGTTTCATAAAAGGCCCGACACAAAACCGGAGAAGGTCGAAGATCACTGCAGGTATGGGGAACCGAACACCCATGTAGACGGAGGTAGAAGTGTAACAGACAGAAGAAGAGATAGACAATATTCCTGTGAACAGTAACCTAAATCCCAGAGGGACTTATTAGGTCCTATTGAGTAGAGTTTTAGGAATTGAATTAATGTAGACGTTTCTGGGAAGTAGATTCATGTCAGTCTTAGTGTCCAAAGTCCTCAATTCTACACCTGTAGTGTAAAACCCCTTGTGGTGACTTAGGTGATAGTTTCAATATGTAGGTGCATGATAAGAAGATCACTGATATTAGGTTCCGTCTTATCTGTGAGACCTGAATAATTTCTGTTTATCACACGGAGATAGAGAAGGGTCTTTCCAAATAGTCATTTTAATTTAATTTTTTTTTATGTAAACTCTTTTACTTTAATCAGCTTAAAGTAAAAGAGTTTACCTAAAATAAATAAATAAAAAATACGTGAACAAACGAAGTCTTTACTCATCAATCATGGAGAAACGTACGGTTCCTAACCTTTATCTCCACCTTCGGACCGTCTGTGTGAGAGGTTTCGTGCCGAATTTTACCTCAATTTGACCTTACAATCAGACTTCTTTTAGAACTCTAGTCGACCAAGGAGTTCGAAATAACGTAATTAATCCCTTTGGTTCTCAATTCAACTTACTGAAATTTTTTACGTAAGTAAAAATTAACCCCCTATTAACGAAATGTCGCGACACGACCAAAGACGGCATCCATCTGTACTCAGTCGGTGTCCATATGTGTCCAGGGGGTGGAGAACGTGGAGGGAGGGGCGAGGTGGGGCAGGGTGGGGGATCCAGAATTGCCTCGAGACGCATCCGCGAGGGACGTCGCGCCGCAACCGCGAGGGACACACCATGTCTCTGGAGGGTGACCGGCAGATAAAGTACGTTCCATTGCGTGTGCTGAGTCACGTTGAGAGTCGCACGGGGCGGGAGAGGAGTGGGGTGACACAGGTGTCCAGACAAGAAACACAGAAGTAGAGGTCCGGTGGGACGGTTATCCAAGTAGTCGTGGCAGAAAGATCTCAGGAATATGTGCAATTGTACGTTATAAAAAGAGATTGAATACTTACTAAAAGACACGGCCTTCAAGTGTATCAGTCTAGGGAGTTCAGGAAGTCTAGGGTCGGATCGGGAATATTGAAGAGCTCGTCTGTACTAGACAACTGAGTTATTTACATAAATTTCTTGTAATGTGACTTTTTTACGAATAACGATCTGGTATATTTTCATCCTTTATTTCGGTAAACGTTGTTGTACCTACCTGGATCTCTAATAGGGCGATGTACTCATTAGTCTGTTTCTGTTTATAGTATACTATAGGAAATATACATCTTAGATTTTATTCGTGTGTCTATTAAATAGACGTTTCGTCTTTAGCCGAGTATCTTTTTTGAACACCAATAGTCTCTTCCCCTCTCTCCCTTTTTAATCCTCAAAACCTAATCGTCTATGTTTAAGGATGTACGTTTTATATATTTGTTGTCTCTGGATGACCTATCGTGTCCCTTGATATATGTTACAGAACATTAATAATGGGTATTGTCTTTTCTCAGACCTTTTCTTATATATATAGTAACTTAGTGAAACTACATGTAGAATTTGTGACATTTAGTTGATATGAAGTTATGTTTTCTTCTTTTCAACTTTTTTCTTTTTCGGTGTGCCCGTAGATTCTTTCTATACGTCTTTTTGCAAAACGGCTTTGTACGTCGAGGTCAAGAACCTTGGACAGAGTATTACATACGACACGACACGAGTCAGTGGGTCAGCACAGACTGAGATACTGGGGGACCTAACGTCGGGCGGTCCAAGGGGACAGGTACCTCCAAGAAGACCTTATGACTTATGGTTTCACCCAACGGTTTGGGAGGAAATCCCCTAGAAGGGTTGGGTCCCTAACTTGAAGGCGTAACGTCCACTTAAGAAATGGTCGACTCGATTTATCCGTGTGGTGAGTATTACACATAGAAACCAGTTTTATATTATGGGTGTCGGTTAAGACCTTTATCTGTTCTAGATACCTTACAAGATCATCACCTTTGGAAACGATACACTAATCACTGTTATTATTTTCAATTGTAGGGTACTTGTGAATTTTATGCGGTCCGCAAGAGGATAGTAACCGGTCCCGTCCCCTTTGGGTGTACATTCAACATACGGTCGAAATCCTCGAACGCAATAATAAGAACACGGATAAATTTCTATTTCTATGTTTCCACCTCTTCCAAGTCCTTGAGTAGACAAACCCTCTTCGGCACCACTCACTACCTCAGTCCTAAGATCGGACCTCTCGACCCCGAGATGGGTACCCACGACTCGGCGTCTTTTCCCGCAGACAGAAGAGTTCGCGGAGGACAGGATAAGAGGGTTTGGGTCCCCTAGTGTGACAAATAAGGGGTATCTCTTCCCTCCCCTCTCTCTGAGTAAGGAAACCGCAGAGTGGATGGAGAGAACAATCTTATAGCGAGAAGTACCCAGAGGAAATACAAAACTTCTTTGTTAGTGATAAAAGGGAGATTTTAGACCGGTAACCCAGTCTTTCTCCCTCTACGTACCTTTGTCAGACACACAGTACGCCCGAAACAGGGGCCCTACGACCGTATCTCTACGTCACTTGCCCCGTCTATTCGTCCTTCTGACGACACCAATAGCGACAAGCCAACGACTCAGTATAGGCTGAGAAACTCTGGGGTACCTGACGTCGTGCGACCCGAGAGGACAGGAAGTGACAGAGGACCTCGAACGAGTTTAAGTACAGGTAACTCAGCCACTACGGTAGGTCTGTAGAGTAGGAGACGGTGGGAGAAGAGGAAAACGGAAGTTAGAAAGGGTCGTAGTCTCAGAAACTTTCTGACAACTCTCACAGGTCAAAATGGTTTCACGTCAGAGAGAGGTCTTCCCCTTTTTTTTTTTTTAACGGGGTCTCACAAACGAGACGTTAGTCTGTCAGTGAACAATTCTCGCGAGTATAAAGATTCTCCGTAATCCCTTGACTGTCCTTGTGATACGACGGCGGTAGTGAACACTTAAGTAAGGTTGGCACTACTTATGTTTACTCTTCCTCGTTCCCAAGATTTACCTAGGGACGTCTGAGTATCATCACGAGGACTGTAAACTGTTCGGCCAAACGTTCCCCTAGAAGTCCCGTACCAACCGTCAGCCACCACTGCTGCGGATCGTGGTGAACCCCGACCTTAGAGTCTTAATCATAAGGGGTGTCTCTGTTACGGTCGGGGACACAGAGTAGTGTCTACGGTGTGACCACGTCGAGCTTACAGTAAATCCATTTTAATTAAGACTAACTACTCCGGGCTAAGAACGCAAAGGACGACCTTAGTGAACGAGACTGACATTAACCTAACTTTGTATGTATTGCGTCAACTCTCACTACTCCTACCCAGCCGAATCAGTAGTGACAGGACATTAAACGAAGGGGGGGAGGGGTGTAATTTTGGTATTTATTGTAACGGAGAAGAGACCCTCCTTGTCTGTCACTATAATGCCCGTGACTAGAAAAGAAAAAAGAAGTGTAAACGATTTAATTTGAAACATTTATTCGAAATTTTTCAGTTTTTCACTTCAAGTTCTTTAACAGTCTCGGTGAAAGAAGGAAACAATTACTCTCTCTGACGTCTGACTTCAGAGAGGTGCAGGTAGAGATACTGAGGTTCTATCAGTGTCGTACTTTTTCAAACTACAGATGAATAAGGTATCATATCTGTTTTTTTCATACTTATGAAAGGGAGAACGGGGGAGGAGTCTTTTGACACGATCATTGATTTTCATGTTGATTGTATATGGTGGATAATCTCCTTAATTTTACAGAATTTAGAAAAAATTTTTTTAAGTCTTATCGTGTATTTGTATCATTATTAACAAGGAATTGTATTAAACCTCGGGTCCTTCCACTCACTCTGGACCCGTTCTTCCTGCCACTTCTCTCATCGATAACATAGTTAATCAAAAACAACGTATTGTCTCTGAGGACTAATACACCGATTTTTGTCGTCAGTAAATAAACAAGTATCAAGACATCCAAAACCACTAAACCAAATCAAATCGATTTCCGAACGGAGACGAGGTACACCACAATCGACCCAGTGAGTCCACAGACGTCAGGTCACTGTAAAGACTCCGGTACACCTTCCGACCGACGGACCGGGGTAAGTATCCTGATGACCATCGTCCCAACTACCTTCGTTGACCTAACATACAACGACTAGTAGATCGTCCGATTATACCGAAACAAGTGAACTACCACCGACATCTCGAGGATACTCGTCGGTCTCTCCCGTACGGAGTTACGTGTTTGAAGTAGTCGAAACACTATAAAGTAACTGGTTTCGTTCAGTGCACCGGTGTGTGTGGGTCCAAGTTCCCGACCTCATCTGAGTCTTAGAAATACCCTCCTTAAACACCACCAAGATTTTGTACAGGTGTTTAAGGATCATTGAAGAGATGGTTCTTTACCTCCCGACACCGGGAAGGGAAACTTAGACCCAATTAGAATCACTAATGAACATTGAAATTGTCGACTTTACTGTGTCGTGATTAAAATAAATAACGAACAAACAAAAAATTTATACTTACTCTCTCACTATCAGTGAGTCAGCACAGACTGAAAAACGTTGGGATACCTGACACCTGACATCGGGTGGTCCGAGGAGAGAGACACCTTAAGAGGTCCATTCTTATGACCTTACGCATCGGTAAGGTAAGAGGTTCCGTAGAAGGGTTGGATCCCTAGTACGTGGAGTCCGTCTAAGAAATAACAGACTCGGTGATCCATTCGTGGGGTGGGGGGTCGTGGTGGTTTTTACTTGAAAACCCAGTGCATAACCTTCGAGTCTTAAAATTGGTGACCTGGTGCTCCCTTCCGAGGGCAGGGCGTATTAAAACTTACACTCCAGTCATTCCGGTACGACTCTGACTGAACGATTTCTTCGGTGAAGTCGTGTGCCCGCAAGTCCGACTCGTGAGTCGACTCGAGGGGCGACTGTCGACCGTAGTCGCCGGTCGGAAGGTCTCCTCGGCAGAACTTGGAGGTCGGGTAGTCTGGAAGTCTGGAAGTCTACTAACGTGGGGGTGACTGTAGACTGCCATTGGTGTACTCTCCGAGGTTCCTTGTTACCGGGTCACCTCGGGAAGGTCTTAAGGACTGGGTGCCATAGAACTCTTTTTCTAGTCTATAAATAATAAAATTAGGTGACGTAAAACTCCATTGTAAAAATGAATCGTTATTATTACCTTAATTAACCAAATTTTGGAGTTTACATTTATTACACCCATTATTTTTACGATATTCTTTAGATCCGATGATTTGTATGTCGAATTCTTAACTCCTCTGGAATTCGGGGGCTCGCCCGGGGTGAAACTAAAGGATTTCGAAGACAACAGAGGAGGTGGTGGCGTGTTGAACCACAGTTGTTTCGTCTGAACAGGTATGTTAACCCAGTCGGTTTCTCGTCGTCACGAAATATCCTGTGATTCTATCGTGTCCTCGACACTCGGAAGAGTGTTGGAGGACCTTCTTGGGTCCCTACGGGGGCAAAGGTCTATGTAAAGGTCGGACCTAGACTCAGAGGGAGGTGAGGTGTAGTGTCGTGACTGACAGAAGTGGTCAACTATTTCTTTACGGTGAGGGGTCTTCCTGTTGGGATGGGACCCTAGACATGGACAGACGGATCCTCGTGTCGAGGAGTTCTGACCCAATATGTCGGACGTCGTTTTACACCCCCAGGAGTCTCTGGTGTTCAGTCTCGGGCAAACTCCAGAGTGACGGTTCACACCGAGACGGGGACGTCCTCAATGACCTAGTGTGGAAGGTGGGGACACACTTGTTAGTCCGAACTAGGGTAGGGGCGGGTTCTGTCTGGGAGTACAAGTCTCCTACCTCCTCCTACAGAGGATGACCAGGGTATTTCCTAGTGTACGAGAGAGAGAGAGTGTGTGTGTATGTGTGTGTGTGTTGATAAAACGTACTATATGACATGCACGGACGATTCAGGGAAGTCAGTGCAGGTGAGAAACACTTGAATACCTGGCATCGGGCGGTCCGAGGAGACAGGTACCCCAAGAGGTCCGTTCTTATGGTCTCACCCAACCGTACGGGAGGAGATCCACTAGAAGGGTTGGTCCCTAGCTTGGGTACGGAGAATGCAGAGAACGTAACCGTCCGTACAAGAAATGGAGATCGAGGTGGACCCTTCGGGAGCTATCTGACATGACACAGTCGGAAACGTCACTACGAGACGAGGACTTGGGAGTCCAGTCGACCTCTGTACTGGGTAGGGGATCGAAGTATTCCTAGGTTAGTAAAGGAATTTTACTGATGGACCTTTCTGGGCCACTTCGTAAATTTGGGTAAGAAAGACGTCAGAGAGAGATGAACTCCTCCAATCGAGAAAGAGGGTAAGTTACTTTAATTCAATATTTTCTAAAGGAAAAATTCTCCTCGACAGTACGGGTACACAAATTAGAGGAGACCAAGGACGTCTCCGGTCAAGTGGAGGAAAAGGAGGAAACCAAACTAGGACCTAGAATATTTTGTGGGAGTGTGTGAGGTTCCCCGGTCCGAGAGAAAAGAATTTGGTAGAGGACCTAAGGAAGGGTACCCTGAACGGGAGGGGGTCGGACACCCCGACTCCGACAGGTCGGTCCCCGGGAGTCTCGTCCGACCCTCACGGCGGAAGGGAGGAGACGACACGTCCCGGAACTAGAGTAAGGTTTGACCAGTATCTATCTTTCCCCCCCGCCACCAATCCTCATATGACTAGAGAGAGTCTTAGTAAAGACCCGGTTAATCAGGTCTCCTTACCGTAGGGATCACCGAGTCTACCATTTCTTAACGGACGTCACGTCTTCTGGACCAAGCTAGGGACCCAGTCCTTCTAGGGGCTCTCTTCCTTTATCGTTGGATGAGGTCAGAGGAACGGATCCTTTAGGATACCTGTCTCCTCGGAACGTCCGATGTCAAGTGCCCCAACGTTTCTTAGTGTGTGCTGACTTGTACACTGCCTAACTGTCAGAAGGTTTAGAGGGAAGACCGAACATGATCCACTACCAAAGAACGGAGAGAAAGTTAACCGCGACTCCGTCTCTCTAAACGGGTAGAAAACTACACAGAGGTATCATTGTGTCTGTGGGTCCAAGGGTTTCTGTGTGTGTATGTGTGTGTACGTGTGCGTGTGGAAGGTTGGTCGGTCATCGAGGGACCCTCAGACGGTCTCTGAGAGACGGGGAACCCCCAGGGGAACCGGAATCACTCGTCGATCATGGTCGTCCTCGGTGTCCTTTGGTCGCACTGGTGTTCAGAACCCGTGTTCTACCTGGGGGACGGTGTAGTACTGTATCGACGGTGTAGCACTGACGCCTAAAAGGTATACCCTTTTACCTTTCGTCTGTGTTCCTGTCCGTCTACCTCTGGTGTCCCAGTCGAGACGACGACTGGTGTCCCTCGGGCCACCTACACCGAGGACACAAAGCGAGTACCTGAACGGTGGAGAGCTCAACAGGGAACGGGATAGACCTAAAACCTCGTCGAGCCCTCCCATTCAACCTAGAGGGTTAGTCTGTAAAGGGAGTTCTAACGACGGAGAGTAACCAGGGTCCGCCTCTCCCCTCTTACCTCTACTTTAAGGACAACCAATGTAAGAAGATCACCTAGTCGAAGAGTATTAGTACCTGGTGTTCCGTTCTCAGTAGTGGGTACGAGGGTACTGGTCTCCAGTCATTCTTATTCTTTGGTCCTCCCAATTCAGCTCATCGCAAGGAGGATGCACACGTGTACCCTTTACCCCTGTGTTCTCCGGAGTGAGGAAAGACAACAGAACTACGAATTGGAAACCCAAGTTCGTGATTGGGGACCGACTGGTCCCGACCCGACAGGACGAGACCACCGAACAGGTAGTCTGGTCAGAATGAGGGTGGAAGTCGTCGGGAGAGGGGGAATCCCACGGAAGGACCCGACCGACCGACGACCGGTCCCATACGAAACGAGGGTCTTCCACAGGTAACCGAGTCTTATTACTTTACAAGTTTAATTAAAACTCGGTTCAAGTTAATTGAAACTCGGTTCTGACTTTTAAATGAGATATAACGAAACGGAAAAAAGGGGGTCAGCATAACGGGTTACATCGAATAGACTTTAAGACGTGACACTAATTTTCAGTTGTAATCTAGTAGGTCCTTATGTTACAGTTGTTGGGTCTCTACTGAACTTCAACTTACATTTCGGAAGAAAATAATTTTAAGACAAAATCCTCGCATCTGCGACGATGGGTCGTCATTGTTCATTAGGGGTCTATAGCCACCTGATTGTGACCCTCCCAAAGAAAAGTATTTGAGGTGACTAGGTAACTCCTGACGAGAGGTAGTGCCACCAGAAATGAGACCATAGGTGGACTCTTATGTCGGAAGGAGACATTATAGTAATCAGCGCACAGTCTCCCTTACAGTTCGAATCCGACCACGGGTGCCGAAGGTGGACCTTCACTGTAAAGGAGACGAGTGTAAGGTGCCTGGTTTCACTCAACGTACACTGGGGATTCAAGGTTTCCCCGTGTCTTCGGGTTAAGAGGGAGTGCGGACCTCCCACTCTTCACCCTCTCACGGTAGTTCAGATACCCGGGCGTGTGTAAAAGTCCCTCTTTAATTTTTGGTGCTTATAATTTACAAGGTTCAATGTCAAGTTAATTAAAACACAGACTTCATTAACTTCAGGTTTTAATTTATGAGAACAAGAACTCTTCAGTTTAGGTTTCAGATATTAAAGACTAAAATTTAATTGTAAGCCACTGTACTTCGGGAGAAGAGAAAGGATCTCAGGATCTAAAGAAGTCGGAGAGACACACATGACCGGACGGTAGATAGTGTTACCTGAATTACCAAAAACCTGAGATCTACACTTCAATCAAGTTAAAGAATCAGAGATCTCATATTTCTCTTTTGGACTACGACCCTTTCTAACTTCCCCTACTGTCTCCTACTCTACCAACCTACCGTAGTGTTTGGACTACCTGTACTCAAACTCGTTCGAGGTCCTCAACCACTACCTGTCCCTCCGGATCGCACGACGTCAGGTACCCCAGCGTTTCTCAGTCTGTGTTGACTCACTGACTTAACTTGACTTATGACATACTATAGTGTATGCACCTTAGATTTTTCAGATGTTACTTGACCACTTATATCGTTTTTTCTTCGTATGATCACCCCTCTTCGTTTCTCCTCCCCTTCCATCTCTCTCCCCTCATTGTCCAGTTTAATAATCCATATTTTATACGATATTCCTATATGATATGTTGTGACCCTTATATCGGTTATAAAATCTTATTGACATTTACCTCATATTTGAAATTTTAACACTTAATACCATAACATCTGGACATTGAATATATTACCACATGTAATTGATATGAGATTAAATTTTTTATAAAACTTCGTCAGAATACTGGATGTTCTAATAGTGTCGTGACTGGAGTACAGTGATTGATTGAAGTTACAGACCTCCTCGATGGGGTTTACTTTACACCAAGAGTCCTATTGTACAAACCATTTTAAAACTGGACACAAGTCAAGTCAAGTCAAGTCAACGAGTCAGTACAGGCTGAGAGACGTTGGGGAACTTAGTGTCGTACGGTCCGGAGGGACAGGTAGTGGTTGAGGGCCTCAAGTGACTCTGAGTATAGGTAGCTCAGTCACTACGGTAGGTCGGTAGAGTAGGAGACAGCAGGGGAAGAGGAGGACGGGGGTTAGGGAGGGTCGTAGTCTCAGAAAAGGTTACTCAGTCGAGAAGCGTACTCCACCGGTTTCATGACCTCGAAGTCGAAATTGTAGTAAGGAAGGTTTCTTTAGGGTCCCGACTAGAGGAAGTCTTACCTGACCAACCAAAAGGAACGTCAGGTTCCCAATGACTATAAGTTTATAATTCACTTCGGTTTACCGTAGACTTCCTTCCAACCTCCTATTTCTCCTTTTTAGTAGGAACCAAAGTACAGACGTCATATAGAAACCACCGTTCCGTGGTACTGGATCCTTCAATTAAGGCAATGTTCTTTAGAGAGATGTTCTTCAGTTGTTCCCGGGATGAATTGGAAGTGTATGACAGAAGAAAGAATCTCCTCCGTAAACCTCTCTGTATAAACCCTGTAACGATAGAAGAACGTCTTACATCTTTAAACACTACCACCGACGGAGGGAAAGAGTAGAATCAAAGGTAAAGGGGAAACTCAGGTCACAGACTCAGAACCTCCGACGAACCTCCCACCGGAGAGAGGTCACTGTGTCAACAGTGCGTTACAATGTCTGTACACAAAAGACAGGACTCTGTGTTCGTGACTGAAGACAACGAAGAACAACGCTTTAACGTTTGTAGACTCTGCACCGAAGACTCCGACTAAGGGGAAACCAGGAGTCGCTTAGTCTCTTCTAGGAACCTGGGTTCGACGACACCTATGAAATTTTCAGACAAGAGGATCTCGTGTCAAGAGTGAAACCGACGTGAAATCTTTAACCCCCTCCGAAACTTTTAGGACTCCAGGGGGGATTTTAAGACTCCAGATAACGAGAACAAGTCAACTGAGAAACGCTAGGGTACCTGAGGTCGTGTGATCCGGAGGGACAGGAAGTAATAGAGGACGTCAAACGAGTTTGAGTACAGGTAACTCAGCCACTACGGTAGGTTGGTAGAGTAGGAGACAGTGGGGAAGAGGAGGACGGGAGTTAGAAAGGGTCGTAGTCTCAGAAAAGGTTACTCACATGGGGTTAGTTAATGTAGTGTCATAACACTACAATTAAAAATACTGTCAATTAAAAACACACAGTCGTCCTGACCCGGTTCACCTTGGGTCGACCGATGAACCATAAACGAGTCTCCATACAAAATCTACTGTGATTGTCAATTTAGTCATTTGTCTACCGGGAAGTGTTACCCCGACTCGGAGTATGTTAGTCAAGTCCCAGAATTATGTTTCGAAGACTGGAGGGAACTCGTTCTGTCTTAAGACGGTCTTCTGGTGTGAACCTAAACTTGACGTTGAACAAGACCCAGAAGTCGGAAGACCAGATGGGACATCTAAAAAAAAAAAAAAACCTGTCTGAACGACTCGGTTCAGGAATTTTAGTTGGAGAGAGAGAGGACGCGGGAGAAGGAGAGTGAAAAAACGAGTACACAGAACACCCAAGACGAAGAGACCGGTCGGGACTGATTGTACTCACCGCTCCACCCACAGTCCGTAACCGTGGAAATTCTCGAGGGACCCACTAGGTCGTCGAACTGTCGGGAGAGGGTCCGGGTACACTTCTCCTCCCCCGGGGAGAGCACGAGGAGTCCTACGACAGGAAAGAGGTGGAAGTCTCCGAGACCCCGGGTTCTCGTAAAAATAGACGTTGTCATCCTGACGTCGGGAGACGGTGGTGGGGGAGGACGGAGACGACGAAGGTCCTTTCGGGTCGACCCTAAAGTCAGACGAAAAAAGTCAGACTGAAAAAAAGAAGGAAGAGTTTACAGAACGAGAAGTCGTGGAGGGAGGTGGTCTCGTCGTCGTAGTCGGAATCGTCCTCGAGCAGTCTTTATGGTTCTATGACCTGGACACCCGACGGCCACAGGACTTTATGTCTTAGATGTCACCAAGAAAAGATAGACCTGGGTACGTGTCGAGGAGGAAAACCAGTGAGTACGTACGGGAAGGACCGGTGACCCTACCGTAGAGGGGAGACGTTCGGGTCTGAGAGGAGACTCTCCCGGTGAAAGGACAGTTATTTATTGAGGGAGAGGGAGGTCGAATTACTTCGTGTGAATGTATCACAAGTTAGAGGCAGAACTAAGAAGACTACTTAGACTGTGAATATATCGTTAAGTCTGTTCTAAAAGTAGAGATGAAGGTTCATATCTATAAACCCATACACACACACGCACAAGTCAGTGAAGTCAGTACAGGCTGAGAAACACTGTGGTACCCGACATCGGGTGTTCAGAGGAGACAGGTACTCTAAGAGGTTCGTTCTTATGACACTAACCCATCGGTACGGGAGGAAGTCCCCGAGAAGGGTAGTGTCCCTAGTTTAGACTCAGAGGACACAGAAGACGTAACGTCCACCCAACAAATGGTGACTCGGTGGACCCTTTGGGTTGGGAACCCATATGTTTGTGACTTAATTCAAACGAAACAAGAAAAGACGAGGACTTTTTTTTTACTGTATAAAAAGGTGAAAATTACTTTCAAAAAGTATTATAAAACTCCCTTCTAGTAAATTTAATATTCTGGAGTAGATATAAAATAATCATTTTTATTATGTAGGGGAATAAGTAGAAGTAAATAAGTGTCTATTTTAGATGGTACAAAGACATTTATTTTGGTCAGACCTAGAGACTTGAGATTTAAGTCCTAATTTCAAACACGTTCACTTTTAACGTCTCTGTTTGACTCTAGTGTGTCACCACCACCACCACCACCCCCCAATACACCGCTAACACGGTCCTGACCTCGATAACATCACCTCTACTTTACTACGACCACTACCACCACCACCTCCACTACCACTACCTCCTCCACCACCACTACCTCCTCCACTACCAGAACCTCCACTACCACCACCACCTCCACTACCACCACCACCTCGACTACCACCACCACCTCCACTACCATACCACAACCTCCACTACCACAACCTTCACCATTACCGTCACTACCTACACTATCTCACCACTACTTCCACCGCAGACACCGTCTCCACCACCACCACTACCACCACTACCACCACCACCACTACCACCACCATATACACTACTACCACTAACTCCACTACCACCACCTCCACCACCACTACCTCCTCCACTACCACCACCTCCACTACCACCACCACCTCCACTACCATCACCTCCACCACCACCACCTCAACCACCACTACCTCCTCCACTACCACCACCACCTACACTACCACTACCTCCTCCACTACCACCACCTCCACCACAACCACTACCTCGACTACCACCACCACCTCCACTACCAAACCACCACCTCTACTACCATCACCACCTCCACTACCACCACCACCTCCACTACCACCACCTCCACCACCACTACCACCACCACCTCCACTACCACCACCTCCACCACCACTACCTCCACCACCACTACCTCCTCCACTACCACCACCACCTACACTACCACTACCTCCTCCACTACCACCACCTCCACCACAACCACTACCTCCACTGCCACCACCACCTACACTACTACCACCACCTCCACTACCACCACCTCCACTACCACCACCTCCACAACCACCACCTCCACTACCACCACCACCTACACTACTACCACCATCTCCACTACCACCACCTCCACTACCACCACCACCTACACTACTACCATCAACTCCACTACCACCACCTCCACTACCACTACCTCCTCCACTACCACTACCTCCTCCACTACCACCACCTACACTACTACCACCACCTACACTACTACCATCAACTCCACTACCACCACCTCCACTACCACTACCTCCTCCACTACCACTACCTCCTCCACTACCACCACCTACACTACTACCACCACCTACACTACTACCATCAACTCCACTACCACCACCTCCACTACCACTACCTCCTCCACTACCACTACCTCCTCCACTACCACCACCTACACTACTACCACCACCTCCACCACCACTACCTCCTCCACTACCACTACCACCACCACCTCCACTACCACACCACCACCTCGACTACCACCACCACCTCCATTACCACACCACCACCTCCACTACCACTACCTTCACTATTACCGTCACTACCTCCACTTTCTCACCACTACTTCCACCGTAGACACCGTCTCCACCACCACCACTACCACCACTACCACCACCAACGGTCCTCGGTCACACTCCTTAAGGTGGGCACTGTTCCAGCACGCCGTCTCGAGACTACCGTTCCGATTAGTCTGGAGTCCAAAAGGGGGACCATAAAGGACTCGTAGGTGGGGGGTTTTTATTCTTAGACGGACGAAAAGGTGAGAAGACTGTAAAAGACCTTTTTTCAGTTAAGTCCCGAAATCAGAAGACGTAAACTTTCTCACAAAGTTAGGTTTTGGGGAGACTACCGAAAGATCGGACGGACGTCCTGAGGATGACGACGCGTACACTAACAAACTCCGGAGGACTGACGTCTTCCGTGTCCTTCGAATTTTGTAGGATCCTTACATCCCCGAAGGTTTCTCAGTTTTAGTAATCTTATCCTGACTAATTTCCAAAGTAAACAACTCGGTTATGAACGACGGTTTAAAAGTATAGGAAATAAAAATCTATATCAACCATATATCTTTTTGTTCATCATCTGGACTATAATCGTTGTAATCTAAAGACTCAATTCATGGAAACAATATTGGGTGACGCGGAAACAAGATATCTCTACATTGAAATCGTGAAATTCCTCTACGTCTAATTTCTTTTTGTGAAGTCCCCTTTACTTTAATTGTAAGTAATTCCTTCTCTCGGTTTTTCACAATTGTTCGGAGAACCGGTCTTCTATTACATTTAGTGGACTCTGGAAAACATATGTTTTTCTATATGTCTTTCTCAGACCCGACGATTCCGATGTATTAAAACATAATGGGTAACTAGAGATACATATTAGTTTTCATATTTTCCGGAACTTCCTGTTATCTTCCTCTCGGTCAGCGACCTGACCAAAGGGGGCACAGAGGAGAAATGAGATTAAAGTCCGACTTAAGGGTAGACCCCGCACCTCCGAGTGATACAGATGAATGAACAGGGCCGAAGATTCTAGACATTCTCTCTCTCGGGTTCCGCCCCGTGAGAGGCTATAAGTTTGCCCGCGGTCACCGGATTGCATCTACCACGTTCGAGGAACAGACCTTGAAATAACCAAAAGGTGCATTGGGTTCAATTAGTCGGAGAAGAGAGGTGAATTAGAAAGATGATGTGATAAAGAAGGATTAGATTAGAATATAATTATTTGTTTATTCAAAAGGAGCGACTGAGACAGGTGGGAAGCTTAAGGGACCTAGGTGGCCCCGACCTGGGACCGTCCACCACCACTACCACCACCATATACGCTACTACCACCAACTCCACTACCACCACCTCCACCACCACTACCTCAACCACCACTACCTCCTCCACTACCACCACCACCTACACTACCATTACCTCCTCCACTACCACCGCCACCACCTCCACTACCACCACCTCGACTACCACCACCACCTCCACTACCACCACCACCTCCACTACAACCACCACCTCCACTACCACCACCACCTCGACTACCACCACCACCTCCACTACCACACCACCACCTCCACTACCACTACCTTCACCATTACCGTCACTACCTCCACTATCTCACCACTACTTCCACCGTAGACACCGTCTCCACCACCACCACTACCACCACCGTAGGCCCAGTCACCCCTACCGCCGCCACCTCCGTCACCCATCCCATCACTACTTCCACCGGTGCTATCACTACCCTCCCTCTACTATCATACTGTGAAATCTCACAGTCCTGTTCCATTCTTCCCTAAGTGAGGAGTGAAGGATTCATGAAGATTACGCCGTTCGACGACGGGGGAACCGGACTATGATAGTTGAATTTTAACTTAGGGTTGTCGTTGCGGGGGGTTTTGGATGTCTTGGACAACTAGTATTTGATACACTGATGTTTGGACCGGATTGCTTAGGTCTTTTGTAGTTGACAAAAAGGTGGTGGGTGTGACTCTTTCGTAACTTTCGGACCCGTTCGACGTGAGACGATCAAATTCCAGTTCGTTGTCGGTAGATGTGTCCCTTCGACACAACGGTCGGCCCTCCCCTTGGCGCGATTCCCGGGGACAATGAGTCTCACCGGGACAGGGGTACTCGTGTGCGACGACCGGCACTCAGGTCCGACTCGTCCTAACACCTCGACTCGCCTCACGACCAAACGACGGCAAGGGTCGTCGACGAATTGGGCTGAGGTAGTAGTTGGAAGGAGTAGAGTGGTCAAGAATTTCTTCGTAGGACGCTAAGGGTCGAAGTCACCGTCTACAGATCCGGCTTACGAGACATATCGAGGTTTATGGTTTACACCCCTGAAGTCCCCACAGTGATTCATTGTGGGAAGAGGACGAGTGTACTGAAGACTTTGTTTTCTTATGTATCTCGGTCTACACACCGTTTTGGTCGTCGAATAGTCGGTGTCAACGTCCCAACCTCCTGAACCGAAGCCGTCCGTTAGTTGACCCGACCACACACGACAGGTCCGGTCGGGAAGGAAGGACGGCCTGAGAGATGGGAAACCGTGTCGGGTCATTCCGAACCAAACGTAGTGTAAGTGAGGGGGTACTGACGACCGAGCATGACCGACACCCTCCTGTCCCTTCTTCACATAAGTGAATAAATGTGTAAGAGAGTAAGTAAGTAAGTCGTTTACGAATAACTCGTGGATCATTTGTGGTTCGAGCTTGTTTTGTCTTTTATTAAGACGAGAGTACCGTGAAGGTAAAGTCACCCTCTGTTTAGTAGTCTCAAATAACGTAAAATGACTTAAACAAGATTACTTTGAGGAAAAAAATTAGACATTCCTCTCCACTATTCTTCCCGTGATTACCTGAAAAGAAGAGTACTCCTTGTTTGTCATGTATTAAGAGGGATTAGTAAGACTTCCTCGGGTCACGTTAAAGAGAAACCATTCACCAACCTGTTTACAGACCGGTTCGGGGCGAGACCCCGACCAACCCCGTAGAGGACAGGCACCTGGGTGTCTGTGAAGACGACGAGACCGAACACTGGGCCCGGTAACCCGACCAAAGACTAAAGGGAGACCTCGGCACTCAAGGGTCGACGTATGTATCGAGTCATGGATCTCCAAACACTTTAATTACTTACTCAACCTCTAAAACTCGGACCTATTGGACCCTATACTATGCAAATCTTTACTTTTATCTCTGGAACCTCTCTATGAACAAAAAGTCCCTCTTTGCCCACTCAGGTCCAAAGTTAGGACACCTTATGGATCTCCTGTTGGATTATAAAGGACACAGAGACCTAAATCACCGATGACCCGAAGATCCAACGCGATTACTATTTCTCGGGCGGACGGTTACGTCCATCTGCATTCTCTGGTCCCAAACTAGGGACCCAACCCTTCTAGGGGACCTACTCCCGTACCGTTGAGTGAGGTCATAAGAACGGACCTCTACGGGTACCTGACTTGTCAGACGTCCCAGGGTTTCTCAGCCTGCGTTGACTTCACTGAATCGTGTGTACGGACGAGTACGTTGGAAAACGTTTGAACTCTCCTTCCTCTTGATTTTGGGAGACTGGTCAGTGTGGGGTAGAGTCAGACGTGTACAGAAACAACAGGGTGAAAAAAAAAGTTGGTCGAAGTCAGAAACTTCTAACGTAGGTCAAAGAGTAACGAGGAGAGTGTATAATTACCGTCCTGTTTAGACCATGGGAGACACCTGTGTACCTACATTAATCCGACAACGACACCCCCACTCAGAGGAGACTTAACAGTACTCTTTCTAATATTTATTTAGTTCCTGTTTATTTCGAGTAACCTATGGTTCCTCTTATTGTACTCGAGACCGACTTCCTGCTCCTCCTTCGTAGAGTCCGGATTGTCGAGTCTGTCCTCGTCGCCGTTATGCGGACGCTGTCGGAGGTAGACTCCTGACCCGAAAACACACATTGTCAATGGTATATCGAGACATAGACAGGTGGAACACCTAGTAGTATATTAATTGTGAAGGCTCTTTTACTGCAAAACAGTACATTTACATACGTAAAGTAACGACTTTTCACCTTCACAATCAGTGAGTCAGGACAGACTGAGAAACGTTGGGGTACCTGACATCGGGTGGTTCGAGGAGACAGGTACCTTAAGAGGTCCGTTCTTATGACCTTACTCAGTAAGGGAAGAGACCCCTTGGAAGGACTGGGTCCCTAACTTGACCCCAGAGAACGTAACGTCCGTCTAAGAAATTGTAGACTCGGTGGTCCCTTCGGGGTAAAGTGACGAGTTACCCTTTTTTATTGGTCTCCTACCCATAAAGACCGAACTATATGTAAACCACGGTACTAGACTTTACGTGTAGTAAAAAATAAATTGAATTGAAAATTAACCTCCTATTAATGAAATGTTATAACACTACTAAAGACGGTATGTAGTTCCACTTAGTCGATATCCACTCCCGCCCCTCTATACATATAGTTTGTCGTACAAAAAAATTTTCCGACATGAGACAACCCCGTTTTCCAAAACCCCCTTCTTTTTGACCGAAATTAAGAATTAAGATCAAAAATGAAATACATATATAAAAATTAGTAAACGTAAAAAAAGAGAAAAAAAATGTTCGGGAACACAACTCCCAACTGAAAGTTATCTAGTGTCACTCCCTCGAGAAGACGGTGTATCTTTTAGGGGGGGTTTTAAACGAAATTTAACGTTTAAAGTAGATTTAAAGGGGTTCGAGAGTCGGGTCGCTAGGGAAACAGAACGTATGATAGGACTGTGTGAGGTAATTAGATGATTTGTTGTCTTTCGACACGTTTTTGTCTGAGAATAGAACGTCTCTATCAACCCAGTTAAGTCCAGTTTCAAAGTAACCACAACCGGGTTTTCGATAACCCTTTTGACATTTTACTTCTCATCAATGTTACACTAGAAATTTCGTCTAAAGTTTCTACTTTCGTCTTGTTCTGACCAAAGACTGGTGTTTTACAAAAAGAAAAGTTTAACCGTGTGTCTATATCAAGGCACAAGAAATTTGCTGTCGACACATACTTCCCTACTTTTGAGTACAGAATCTTTCTGAAACGTTTATAATTATGTGAGCTACCGTCATTCGAAGGAACACCAACAACAACAAATCAACACTGTCGAAAAGCCTGAGACGTTGGGGTACCTGACGTCGGACGGTCCGAGGAGACAGGAGGTGATAGAGGGCCTGAAACGAGTTTAAGTACAGGCAACTCAGGTAACTTTGGAGTCCAAAGGAAACCCCACAGTATATTCATTATAAAAGACTACAAAAAGGTTTTTCCTATCATTTATCTCAATAGAAAACTAGTATATTCTACCTCAAAGTCCTGTGTCAGGGGAGTTATTCCGTACAGTGGGTATAACCAAAGGTTCACGACGAGATTGTTTTGTTGTGTTTCACCGAACTCGTTGTCTTTAAATAACAGAAGGTCGGAACCTGTCTCCAGTCTCCAGTTCCAACCCCGTCCCAACCAGGAGCCCTCCCGACACACCCTGCAGACAGACTACGGAGAGAGGATCAAAGACCCTCAAAGGACCTATACCGTCGTCCTGAAGTCGACAATCGAGGTACACATGTAGACACAGGATTGGAGGAGAAAAGTTTTTTTCCGGTCAGTCTAATCCTGGGTGGGATGAGACCTCTTCCGTTACCGTGGGGTGAGGTCATGAGAACGGATCTTTTAGGGCACCTGCCTCCTCGGACCATCCAAAGTCAGGTACCCCAGCGACTCCCAGCCTGTACTGACTCGCTGAAGTGAAAGGGAAAAGTGAAAGTACGTAACCTCTTCCTTTACCGTTGGGTGAGGTCACAAGAATGGACCTCTTAGGGTCCCTGTCGCCTCGGACCACCCGACGGTAGATACCCCAACGTCTCTCAGACTGTGTTGACTTCACTGAATCGTCGTCGTGGAATGAGACCATTCTGGAGTAAAAATTGATTAATAATTATGGACACGTTTCTGGAGTACAGATTTATTTCAAGGTACGACTCTAGGATCCCCACTTAAACACCCCTACGTCGTTTTGGGTAGTGTAGGGGTGGCACCACGAACACGTTGAGTCCTTTACGGGCCGAGGTTCGAGACGTAGGACCAGGTGGGAGGACAAAGAGAAGGTCCACAGCGATATGGAGTGACGGTAGGGGGACGGGTCTGGGGGTGTGACCGTGACCCCGACCTGACAGTCGAAATGGGGTTTTTCGTGGAGGATCAAGAGGAAACTGAGGACGACAGACACCTCGGGTCCGACGGACTTGGGACCGATCCCCAGACTGAAGTCCGGGGGAGAACAGCTCTTTCCCTTACACACTCGAGAGTCATGGTACAGTAGGACAAGACGTGTGTGTCCCTTGTCGTTCGGACTTTCTTTCTCGGTCCCTACTCCTGTGTCTTTACGATGCCCCTGTCGAGAACAGAACCTTGTACTATACCCCGCACAATTACTCGGGGAACAGGATTCCCGAGAAAACTCCAACCCTTTCCGTCCCAACTTTTTAGATTATAAAACGACTCTAGTGAAAATTACGGAGTGTGGTAGATCCTTTGTTTCAGCACAGGTTTTGTGGGTCGGACAGTCTGTCCCTCGAAACGGACCTCGACGTTAGTGTGGTCATTAGGACGATTGTTTCCCTCGACGTCCACAAGTCCTCCCTTCGTCCACCCCACGCGGACCTCTAAATTTTTGGTTAGAAATGTCAAGTTTACCCCTTATTAGTAACTGATCTCCCAGAGTCACCTTAGAAAACGAAAAAATTTTTTTAAAAACAATCCTAGAGTACCTGAACCAGATAAATGTCGACACTCTAAACCTGGTGTTTCTTCTGTCTCACGGTTTCTTAACTACGAAAGTTTTACACCACGACCTCTTCTGAGAACTCTCAAGGAACCTGATGTTCCTCTAGGTTAATCAGTTAGGACTTCCCTTAGTTGGGACTCATAAGTAACCTTCCTGACTTCAACTTCGAAGTTAGGAAATCGGTGGACTAAACTTCTTGACTGAGTAACCTTTTCTGGGACTACGACCCTTTCTAACTTCCGTCCTCTTCTTCCCCAGTTGTCTCCTACTCTACCAACCTACCGTAGTACCTGTGTTGCTTGTACTCAAACTCGTTTGAGGTCCTCTATCACTTCCTGTCCCTTCGGACCGTACGATGTCAGGTACCCAAACGTTACTCAGTCTGTACCGAACCGTTGACTTGTTATTGTTGTTACATCTGAACCCGACGTTACTTCTGTTTAGACAAATGAGTGACAGATCTCGACGATCACCGATTTACATTGTAAAAAGACCACCGACAAAATATTCCAGAGGTCCAGTCGATATACTCGAGATAGGTTTGTAGATGGAGACAAAGTACTTCCTAAGTCCAGTGAAACCCGATACCTTCTCATGTTAGACTTACACACTATTTTAGAATCATAAGAAAGATGTTAAAGTCTTCGATACCGGAAAGGACTAGAACCATATACTAAAGACTCCTTCCCAAACGAACTTTATTTATAGATCTACGGGTCTATTTCTTACATGGATCACTTTAGAGTCGAGGAGTCAACGAGGACCTTTATCTAGTAAGATCTGTTGGTACGACTTTCCATTGGAAGAAAGAGGGACCTTGTAATTTTAGACTCAACGTAAAAATGAAAAAAAAGACCTTCACACAGGATACAAAAAATAGAAAGAAAAATAAAAATACTTTAAAAATAACCTCATATCAACTAAAACTAACACTTGTATAATTTATGGTGACTTGACAAGAGACACTTTTTTTTTTTTAGAGATTTATGTCTACTTATAAACGACCTCTCCTTTCTGTTTTAAGAGGGACTAACCTTTGTTAATTAAAAATAAAAATATTGTGAAAATAATCTCATTCAACTAAATGTTACAACGAAATCAAAGTCCACATGTTGTTTTACCAATATGCATGTGTATATGGGGAAGAAAAATTCAAATATAAGGGTGCATTCGGTAACGTCTCACAACCTATCTCAAGGAACACGAGACCCCCGAAGGGTCTACTGTGATCACCACTTCTTGGGTGGACAGTTACGTCCTTCACATTCTCTGTGTCCAGACTGGGGACCAAACCCTTCTAGGGGACCTCCTCCCGTACCTTTGGGTGAGGTCATAAGAACGGACCTTTCAAGGGTACCTGTCTCGTCGAACCGTCCGATATCAAGTACCCCAGTGTTTCCAAACCTGTACTGATTTCGTTGAGTCGTACGTACGTACAAATTAATTTATATAGTCACATGGTACCAGAAGGTATTAATTTAGTACTGGAGTCTGTACGTCAGTTAGGTGAACGATCAAATTAACAACAGACCGGTAGGTCCCTCTAGGTACGAGAAAAACCTCGAGAAGGAGTACCCAATATGAGACCCCCAGACATATTCCTCACAGACACGAGGGGGGTTGAGTGATAAACTTCGGGGTCAGAGAGTACCCTACCATAAACTTCTACCTTGAAAACCCTCCACTAATCCCAATCTACTCGACTCTTCCCCTGGAAGTCAACCCCAACCGCGGACTAGTCTTCTCTGTTCTCTCTCGGAAGAGATAGAGACGACTCTCTCCTGTACAGTTCCTCCACCGATGGACGTCGGTCCTTCTCCAGGTGTGGTCTTGGGGTAGGAAGACCGTGGAATTAGAGTCTGAACGTCGGAGGTCTCGACACTGTTCTATTTACGGCCAATAAATTCGGAGGGACCAGGTACCGTACAACAGTACCGTCGGACTTGACTGACTCCATCTGAGATTGTCACAAGACTACATTCCTTACCCACACTGGGTTGGACTCGATTAACCTGTGTAGTCGGGATCTTCGTCTAGAACTCATCTCCCTTCTTTTACTCTTATCAACCTCAAGTAAGTGACCTCTGCCTCGGAGGGACTGGCCTGTGAAGAACGACTCCCAGAGAACTTCGACAGGTAAAAGAATAGACTCAGAGGTCAGTGGACGTGACTGTGACACGTGAGAACTATAAAAAGACTATTTAGGAAGATAAATTAGGTCTGTCTCAACGCCGTACAACGAATAAACAACATCACACCAAAAAGGTCATCAGTACATGTCTACACTCTCAACCTGGTATTTCTTCCGACTCACGGTTTCTTAACTACCAAAACTTAACACCACGATCTCTTCTGAGAACTCTCAGGGAACCTGTCGTTCCACTAGTTCGACGAGTTAGGATTTCCTTTAGTCAGGACTTATAAATGACCTGACTACGACTCCGACTTCACGGTTTTGAAACCGGTGGACTGCACTTCTCGGTTGCGTGGCCTTTTCTGGGACTACGACCTCCTCTTCACCCGACGTCTCCTACTCTACCAAACATCGTGGTGACTGAGTTACCTGTACTTAAACACGTTTGAGGTCCACCATCACTTCCTGTCCCCTCGGACCCCACGACGTCAGGTACCCCAGCGTTTCTCAACCTATCCTGAAATACTGACTTTAGGGTTATAAATGGTCCAGACAGTCAGTTACATATTCAAGATGTACAACTTTCCAACAACAACTTAATGTTGCGGCCCTAAGAACCGGGGACCTCCTCTTCTTAAGTTAGGCCCCGGTCTCTGCTCCGAACTAGCGAGTCTCGAAAACACATTGTTTCAAAATAATTTCAATATTTCCTCTATCTCTTTCGAAGACTGTATCCGTAGTCTTCCCCCGTCTTTCTCATGGGGCGACGATCAGAAATCGACCTACAATATATCAGTGTTCGTCGGACAATTACTCTCTTTCCTTACAGAGTTTTGAGTCTTACCGTGGTCCGGGGAGTGAGTATTCTACATAAACCCCTATTAGAACCGTGGTTTACCAAATAGAACCCGGTATTTTACTAATTGAACTTAGAACTTCTTCCGTCTCGTGGTATGTTTGTCAAAGTAAATGTATCTAATCTCCTTGTTATAGCCTCCTTTTGTATGACCAAATAGTTCATCCAAGACTCGGGTTTTCCGCCTTGGTTGAACTTCTGTCTCAAACCCCATTTACGTATCATGTAATCGAATCGAATTCTATTTGTAAAGGTATTCTTTTTCCGTAACCAATTGAAGTCCACTTTGGTCCACAGTAATACCGTTGTGTCTTAAAATTCTCTTTGAAGGAAAATGTAAACATATCTCTTCCTTATAGCGATCAAACAAAGGAGGACGGCGAATTCTCTCTATTTTTACAGACTGTGACGTCCGATAAAGGAGACAAACCTCTGGGGACCGGAAGGACGGGCAATGGGAGAGTTATAGAATGACCAAGAGAAAAATATCCTATAATATCGAAATGAAAATACCAATGGTAACCCATTATTTAAAGACTTTACTTCAACTATTAATCTACTGAAAACTGGATAAACTAATATAAAACTACCTCATTGGGTTACCATTGTGATTTTAAAGTAAGTATGTCACTATAAACTTATTTAGTAGTCTCGGTTAAAAAGGGACACAACTTGAAGAGTAATATAAATCCTCTCCCCGGACCCCTTACCATCCTTTCTTTTTACCATACAAGTTATTTATTCGAATACGTATTCAATCGCAACTATCCGTAACCTACGAAAGTCGAAACGATGTCTTATATTTTGATGGTTATTGAACGTATTTACTCATTCTTTGATGTTTAATGAAATACCCATCCTTTAAGACTTTCTGAATACCATAACTGAAAGTAACTGTAATACATTACCCTTTCTCACTTCACTAAATTCTACTTTTAACTAAATGTCTTTACAAGTAGTACCAGAAAATAAAGGTACCTCTTCCCGATGACTACATAATGAGTATAAAATTACAGGTGTTCGGGATCACTTGTAATTTGTAATTGTCCTATACTTTTTCTTAACACTTTGTAACTTAAAATTCGGTCCTCACCAACTATAAAGTCAGCGTTGGGAGTCGACTCAGTTCTGAACATCTCCACAAATCTCGTTTTATCTACAGATAAGTTAACTAATTGAGTTGTTTATTAGTAACTCGGTCGAGACTAGCACGACGACACCACAGACGACCCGTATCTCACACGTTATACGAGAAACGTCGTTTTTCCAATATCAGTTTTCCTTCCGTACTTTCGTGTGGTTGTTCCCGTCATTCAGTAGCCGTGGTTCTGTTTGAGTAAATCTCGTTACTTCGGATTTCCTCTCTGACAAGTTATAAAAAAAAAATGGGGGTCCCCGTACGTGAACCGGAAAACAGGAACTCGTGATTCTGAAGAGATCGAGGGTCCGCAGAGAGCAACACCCCCGTGTCCGAGGTCTTCCGTATCGAAGTCATCGACACCGAATCAACGAAGTGTCGAACACCCTAGAATGGAGGGAATGGTCCCTAGATCCCTGAAGGGGACCACCGTGTCGTCATTTCTTAGACCGACGTTACGTCCTCTGCCCCCAAGTTATGAACTCAGTCTTTCTAGGGGACCTCCTCCTTTACCGTTGACTGAGGTCATAAGAACGAGTCCTTTAGGGTGTCTGTTTTCTCGGACCACCCGATGTCAGGTACCCGAGGCGTTTCTCAGTCTGTATTGACTCGTTGACTTGTTGTTGTTAGTCCCTAACTTGACGGTAGGGGACGTAACCTTCAACCTAAGAAGTGGTGACCAGGTGGTCCCTTCAGGGACGAGTCCGAAAGTTAACTAACCTTCACTCTTTCACAGGTCTTTACTTCACAACACACACACACACACACACAGACACACACAGACACACAGACACACACTATTAAGACCCTGTCAGTTTTACATTCCTTTCAAGGATTCCATTTCATCTCGGTCCCGAAGAAATACGTCGAGAACCCCAGTGCCGTCTATACGACCTGATCAAACAGTAAGGGAAGAGGTCGGACGAGAAACCTTTTCTGGGACTTCGACTCTTTCTAATTTCCGTTTTCCTTTTCTACCACTGTCTCCTACTCTATCAACCTACCATAGTGGTTACGTTACTTGTACTTGAATCCGTTTGAGACCTTCGACCACTCCCTATCCCTTCGGACCCCACGACGTCTCGGTACCGTAACATTTCTCAGTCTGCGTTGAATTGACTTGTTGTCGTCGTTTCCGTCCCACCCAACTATTTCCGCTCTGTGAGTCATACTGGGTTTATAACTACACTCTTCTCCACGTCTCTCCTGGTTCCGACCTTTCCTTCCAGTCCAGTCTGGAACCGCCCCGGAAACTCGTTCCCATCCGTGCAACTTTAGCTAGGTGGTCCATGTGTCCTTAGTACTCGTATAGGTTCACCACCTGACTTCGTTAGTCTAAATACAACATAGAAAAACCATCTACGTACGAGGACGTACGAGTCAACGAGTCAAGACAGACTGAGAAGTACTGAGGAACCTTACATCGGTCGGTCCGAGGACGATGGGACCCTAAAAGGGTTGTTCTTATGACCTCACTCAACGATCAAGGAAGACGTCCCCTATAAAGGGTGGGTCTCTAGTTGGACACAGAGGGTACAGAGGACGTAACATCCACCCAAGAAATAGAGACTCGGTGGTCCCTTCGGGACAACCATCTACTCTTCTCGGTCTACTTTCTTTCCTTTTTCATCCGTGACCTTCTGGGTGACTCTCTACCGAGACCCCTAACCACCCCTTTGTTGTACCTGAACTCACTATCGTTACCGTCTCCTCCCTATACCGTCCCGACAATTACTCTTTTCACACTAGTCTGAACTGAAGACTGAACTCGACTTAACCTTTATCAATGCGTTCTTTCCCTTCCTGATTCTACTGGTAGTCCCGATCCAGAGTCCATCTGTCACTTTTAAGTATTATGTCTCCTCCTTTTCGTTCTGATCCCTACAACTTGAACTCTAGGAATCTCCTGTAAGTGTATATACTGGTCCTTCGTTGACCTGTAACTTCAGTCCTCGGGTCGGGCTAGAGACCGAATCTGTGCGTGAAACCCTTCAACGGTCGTACTTCTGTCTCAATTTTCCTATTTCACTTATACTAACAGGTCCCTCTGTGTCACCCTACTTCTCTCCAGTGGTAAGCACCCACCCGTCCTCATCTGGTCCCACGGTTCTTCTACCCTCCTCCACCAGTTCCTCCTGGGACCACTCCCACACAGGACTTTTGTTCCCCTCTCACCGAAGTCCTCCCTTCCTCGTTAGTCTTCGGTGTTCACGGGGTCTCTCCCAGAACACTTAAAGGTATCGTATCATTCACCAAACCCTTTTCCTATTCACTCCATTCTGAGACTCTCAGAGAACCTGAAGTTCCTCTAGTTCGGTCAGTTAGGATCTCCTTTAGTTGGGACTTATAAGTAACCTTCCTGACAACGACTTCGACTTCGAGGTTATGGAACCAGTGGACTACACTTCTCAACTGAGTAACCTTTTCTGGGACTACGACCCTTCCTAACTTCCATCCTCCTCTTCCCCTACTGTCTCCTACTCTACAAACCTACCGTAGTGGCTGAGTTACCTGTCCTCAAACTCGTTTGAGGTCCTCTCCCACTTCCTGTCCCTTCGGACCCCACGACGTCAGGTACCCCAACGTTTCTCAGACTACACTGAATCGTTGACTCGTTGTTTTTTTACTCTCTTAATCCGATCCTACGATCAGAAGTCTAGTTAATGACATTTTTCTTCACTACGAGACCCAGGGTAGAGACTTATCGTTTTACACGGGAACGACGTCACCATATAGGAAGGGAAGAGTTGAGGAGACACGAGAGTCTTATGTTGACTCGTAGACTGACTGTACACAAGAGAAGAGGGTAGTGTACTAAAGAGTCGAGTCGTGGTGACTGTGAAATCTGGACGACCCCAGAAACAACACTCTCACAGGACACGTAACGTCGTCCGAATCGTCGTAGGGACCAAAATGGGTGGTCCACGGTCAAGGAGGGAGGGAGAGGGGTTCAACATTGTGGGTTGTCATAAAGGCCCGTTACGGGTCACAGGGGACCCCTTATTTGACCGGGTCTCCTCTCGGTACTGAGGTCTACGTATCGCTCTATCTAGTTCGACGTGGAAGACTTTACAAACGGTCCTATCCTCGTGTCTTGTATCTTTATCTAAAATGTACTTTTGACAGAGTCGGTATTTCAACAGAGTCTTCTCTATACACACCACTACCTTCGTTTTATTGTTTCATTATCTCTGGAATTGACAATTTGTCTATACAAGAATAAAAAAAAGACTTCGTCATTTGTTTAACAGAGGTCTTCCTCCTCCTTTTTGTCATCTTTAGTCATTATTTCTCCTACACGTGTGTCAGGTGTACGGGAAAATATAATTTGTACCTATTGAGTACGGTCATTGGTAAACAAACTCCGGCGACCACTCGTCCTGGGTAGATAGCGAAACCATTATCAGGAATATCTAGAAGTCACCAAATAATTTTATGGTTGACTCTCAGTACAGTAGACAAGAGATGGAGACAAATCGAGTTTCGTTTATCACGTCACAAGAATCAAGAACTCCGTCTGTGTTTTAAAAGGGAATAAGTAAACCAAACCAAATACGAAAGGTCTTAAACCCGTTATAAGTGTGAGTAATCGTCCAAGTAAGAAGGGGACGAATTCAAGTATGCCACCTGACGTATGTGGGTGATCACTCCCAAAAGAAGACGACTTATACGTTAACACTAAGGGAGACCAAAGTCCCTTACCAGGACTAAGTAGTCAAGGAAGTAAGTCAGTTAGTTGTTTGTTTGTACCGTACGAACGATCTACACTTTGTAAGGCGTTGAGTGACACCTCTTACCTACCTCGATGTCTATCTTAAATAAATAACACTCGGGAAATCAAAACGAGTTGAACTCCTCCCTCCGTTATTTTTTCATTATATTTATATATTCTCTCGTCCTCGGACCTCCCGGTGTCAGGTACCCTAACCTTTCTCAACTTGTACTGACTCACTGATTGTGTGTGTGCATTTATATATTCACCTTTCCACTTTACTTATGCTTAATATCCCCTGTTTTAGTCTCATTACACTAACATTAGTCCTACCTCACTCTAGTCCCCAGACCAAATCCATTCTACCAACCCCTTCCGTCTGGACTCCTCTGTCATAAACCAGATAGCGGATATCCTACTCTATTTCGGTTCTTAAAGTCCTCGATCTTATTCTATCTCTTAGGAAGGTTCTTGTCCTTTCTGGTGTCAGACCACTCGGTCCCCGACTCACCATCCTTTCTTACGACCTCTCTTCTCCCTCCACGTCTAGTATTTCTGGAGAAACGTAAACTTAAAACCAGAGTTTTAAAGGGAGTCTTTCCCTTATGTCACTTCCGAATTCGACCTCTAACTTCTTTCGACACATAGATTCCAAAATCTTATCATAAAACGGACGACAGATTCTTCACTTAACCTTTTCATTCTCACCCTTGTCTTTCTTATCCTCCTCCGGTAACCTAGATACTATTTCCTACCACCCCCCGACTCCCACCACCCTCGCCTCTCTCTTCACACTTAACTGAACTCTACACACAACCTACGTCCTGTCTACCCTACACAATTCGTCTTGTTGTCGGAGAACCTCAACAGATACAGATTGAGGTCTTAGACACTAATACAATGGAAGATACCTTCTTCCTGGTTACCGGAAAACTTGAAAACTACGAAAACTTGACACCACAACCTCTTCTGAGAACTCTCAGGGAACCTGACGTTCCTCTAGGTTTGTCAGGTAGGATTTCCTTTAGTCAGGACTCATAAGTAACCTTCCTGACTACAACTTCCACCTTGAGGTTATAAAACCGGTGGACTACACTTCTTGACTGAGAAACCTTTTTCTAGGACTACGACCCTTTCTAACTTCCGTCCTTCTCTTCCCCTACTGTCTGTTACTCTACCAACCTACCGTAGTGACTGAGTGACCTGTACTCGAACTCATTTGAGACCCTCAACCACTACTTGTCCCTTCGGACCGTACGACGTCAGGTACTCCAGCGTTTCTCAGCCTGTGCTGACTCGCTGACTTGACTTTCACTTGACTACCTCCTTCCTGAAACCTCTCCATTCTTATATTTAGGACTCTACCCTTCTAATAGAACCCAATGGACTCACCCTACTAGATTAACTTGGAATTTTCGTCTCTGAGAAAGGATCGACTTTGTCTCTCTGTGTTACCTTCTCTAACTTTTGTAGACTCCCTGAGTTGGGTAGTAGTGACCGAAATTTCTACCTCTTTCCCCTGTCTTTCGGTTCTACACATCCCCCGAAGATCTTTGACCCCCTCTGAGACTCGACCATCGGTTGTTCCTTTTCCCGAGAGTCAGATTGTTGACGTTCCTTCTGTTAAGACGGTTATCGGACTTAATCATTCCTTCCCGGGTGGAGATCCCGGAGACCCAAAGGGGTACCCGAGTCGTCATTGGGTAAGGTCATGAGAACGGACTTCTTAGGGTACCTGTTTCCCGGGACACTCGATGTCAGGTATCCTACCGTTTATCAACCCGCACTGACTTCGTTGAATCGTACACATGTACTTGACGTCAGAGGTCCTTCCGGTATTAAGACGACTGTGGAACTAAAATCGGGTTCCTCTAAGTACGGTCTGAGCACCGAAAATTCTGACAATTCCACTATTTAAACATAACATATTCGGTGTTCTGACGCCCTTAACCAATCTCGTCGTTATTCTTTTATTGTGTATCTCGAAGTGCCGACCAACTTACACCTCCCACCCTCCTGTGTCTCCCGGGTGGATCCGAAAGTAGAACTAGTGGGTCACCCGTTGTTGTAGTATATTACTCCACGTCTTTTGAGTACCTTTTTGTCTAGTACCTCCCACCTTTGGTCTGAAGACAAAACCAGTGACTACAAAATCTTCGGACATTCTATAAATTTACCTCCATGACTGACCAAGGTTTATCCTTTTCCTCACACAGTTCCGACATATAACAGTGGGACAAATAAATTGAATATACGTCTCATGTAGTACTCTTTACGACCTGACCTTCTATGTGTTCGACCTTAGTTCTAACGGCCCTCTTTATAGTTATTGGAGTCTATACGTCTACTGTGGTGGGAATACCGTCTTTCACTTCTCCTAGATTTTTCGGAGAACTACTTTCACTCTCTCCTCTCACTTTTTCAACCGGATTTCGAGTTGTAAGTCTTTTGCTTCTAGTACCGTAGGCCAGGGTAGTGAAGTACCCTTTATCTACCCCTTTGTCACCTTTGTCACAGTCTGAAATAAAAACCCCCGAGGTTTTAGTGACATCGACCACTGACGTCGGTACTTTAATTCTCTGCGAATGAGGAACCTTTTTTTCAATACTGGTTGGATCTATCGTATAAGTTTTCGTCTCTGTAATGAAACGACTGATTCCAGGCAGATCAGTTCCGATACCAAAAAGGTCATCAGTACATATCTACACTCTCAACCTGACGTTTCTTCCGACTCGCGGTTTCTTAACTACGAAAACTTGACACCACAACCTCTTCTGAGAACTCTCAGGGAACCTGACGTTCCTCTAGGTTGGTCAGGTAAGACTACCTCTAGTCGGGACCCTAAAGAAACCTTCCTTACTACAATTTCGACTTCGAGGTCATGAAACCGGTGGAGTACACTTCTCAACTGAGTAACCTTTACTGAGACTACGACCCTCCCTAACCCCCGTCCTCCTCTTCCCCTACTGGCTCCTACTCTACCGACCTACCGTAGTGCCTGAGCTACCTACACTCAGAGTCACTTGAGGTCCTCAACCACTACCTGTCCCCCGGACGTCTGGGGTACCTGACGTCGTACGGTCCGGAGGGATAAGTAGTGGTTGAGGGTCTCAAATGAGTTCGAGTATAGGTCACTCAGTCACTACGGTAGGTTGGTAGAGTAACAGACAGTAGGGGAAGAGGAGGACGGAAGTTAGAAAGGGTCGTAGTCCTAGAAAAAGGTTTCTCAGCTAAGTACCACAGCGTCTCAGCCTGTGTCCACTCGCCTACTTGACTTGACTTTACCCTCTAGTCAATATATTCAGACCCTAGGTCTCCTCTTCAGACTTGAATACCATGTAAAAACCTGATCTTTTTTGTGTCCACAATAAATGTTTACACCCCGATTGGTTCGTCCGGATTCGCCCCTCACATCCACCTCTCCGTCGTAACTTCAGGTAAGTGTCTGCAACATTATCCGTCTCCAACACATCCTGTCACTTCTTCTCTCGTGTCCACTGGTTTTTCCTCAGGTCTCACCACCCCTCTTCCCATCCTCCCTGTCATAGTCTTTGAGTCCCCTCCGTACACAGGACATTTCCTCCTTCCCTGACACGGATTCCGACGTTTCCAGAACACTACTGCCGACTTCCCCAGACTACCCCACTACTGTATCTGCACGGTGACTTAAACGGTGACCAGCACCAGGAACTGTTCTGACGCACTCATCTCGTCACTTTTACCTCCTCTCTATCCTGATGTTCCTTCTCTGCCGTCCTCCACCCCCACCAATCCACGGATTTAAGTCTGTCACCCAGATTGTCGGACAAAACGTCCTTTGTCCTCGTTTTTCACTTCTCTGAGACCGGTCTCAACTGATTCTCCAGTTCTTTACAGAAAATTTTTATCTAGTCCAAACACACGACTGTACTTATTAGACCATACCTCCTTATTCACATAGACCCACCCTCTCTCTCCCTCCCTCTCTCTCCTTATCATTTCTCGTCTTATAGACTCTTTTCTTGTTCTCTGTCCTGGGCCTTCTGTTCGTCTCCTTAAACGGTCAAACCAAGTGACATGGTCCTTTCTTCCCCTCTAACTATCTCTGCGACCATCCAGATATCTAAACAACCACCCTCCTACTTCTTCTTACTTTTGAAGTCCGTCGTAGGATCGGACCTGAAAGATGCACTCATAAGGGAATTTTCGTTAAACCCCCAGTATTAGGTTACACTGAGTATAAAGTCGATACTCCTTCCTCCTGTGACTCAGTGAAACTAGGGTCACTGTAAAAATACTAACACGATCTATGTAAATACTGTAGACATTCTTTTTTCAGATGTTACGACTCGTTTTATTACGGAAACCTTTCCGTGTAATTACCCGTTTTTATTGATGGTCTGAACGGAGAGAATGAAGAAGTCTGGAGCACTAAGAAAATCAGTAAAATAACAACTCGTAGACTCTCCAACTGGTCGTTCGGGAACAGTTCTGTAACACGACGGTAGGTCGACACCATTACCACAGGAAAACTCATTTTGGTAAACAGAAAGGTCCACTTGAACCTTGGTCTCTATCAGAGATAACTTGACTGTAATATCACAGTACTACCGATTCTAGGACCTCCGTAGAAAAAGGACTCAATAGACCTGATAATCATGTACGTACCCAAAAATTCTGAGTTGTTCCTCTTTCTTTTATAATCTTAAAAATACCATCGTTGAGAATAGAATAAGAGACTTTTTAAAAACAAATACTGTCACATATGTCTTACAACACTCAAAAAACACGAGAGAACACGGGTTGAGAAACGATGGGATGCCTGCCATCTGACGTCCGAGGAGACAGGTATCTTAAAAGGTCTGTTCTTATGACCTCACCCAACGGTAAAGGATGAGGTTCCCTAGAAGGATTGGGTCCTTAGTTTGGACACAAAGAACACAGAGGATGTAACCGTCCACCTAAGAAATGATGATCGTAGTGGACCCATTATGTCATTATATACGTTCGGTAAATGTCGAATTATTCTGTGGTATCCTATCACTGACACAAGTTTTGGACATAAGGTTCTCTCCTTTCACCAGTTTCAGTAAACACCTGGTGGTGAGATTTATGGACTCGGTGACTGATTTCATAAAAACGTGAGTAGTAGAAGAAGAAGAGGAGGAGGAGGAAGAAAATTTCTCTGGGGCACCAGGGTATCGTGCTACACTACCCAACGAAACTTACCAAAACGTCGGACCGTCCTTGAATGGGAGGTGTGTTCCTATTCGTTCTAGACCCGGTCCAGAGGAGAACTGCTCCTCTTAAATAGACGTTCTCACCTCACCCCTCCCTCTGGTCCTGTCTACCGACTCCCGGGAGGGTCCAACTGGTCTACAGCTCCGCAGTTCAGATACTTCCGAAGTAAAACTAAGATGCGGTGGTCCTTCCGTCGTCTTGTCAGACCGATGTCGTCCTCAATATTCGGGTCCCAGGACGGGTGGGTCACATAAGAGGGAGTTCCCCACCCAAGACGGAGAGTTGGTGTCCTGGGGCCCCTCAGTGAGACTCGTGACGACTCTTTCAAGACGCGATCTTCTGGGAAGGAGTCGGTACCTGAAGAACAAGGACGAGTACACAGATAGTCACGTCTGAGAGAAGACGGGTTACGTGACTTCAACACACACAGAGACGAGACGGACCGACAGGTCGTGACGGTTGTTGAACACTCGGGACTGGAGGCGTAGGGGTCGTACTGGAGACGTAGGGGTCGTGTAATGGTAGGGTGCACGACAAGGGGTTTGGGAGTGACGGAGTGACGACTGGACCTGTGTGAGTCCGTGTGTGACGGAATGGACATGTCGATCAGAATCAAGAGTCGTGTGCCGACGTCGGAAGGGGCGTCGGGTTGGGGGAATTCAAAAACATTCCTAAAAAGTGTCCGAGAAGGAAGAACGACTGAGACCAGGGGTAATGATGAAAGGAAAGGTCAGAACGAAGTTTGAACAAGACGTTTCTCCAGGGAGTCAAGTCAAGTCAAGTCAACGAGTCAGCACAGACTGAGAAACGTTGGGGTACTTGGCGTTGTGTGGTCCGGAGGGACAGGTAGTGATTGAGGGCCTCAAGTGGGGTTGAGTACAGGTAACTCAGCCACTACGGTAGGTCGGTAGAGTAGGAGAGAACAGGGGAAGAGGAGGACGGGGGTTAGGGAAGGTCGTAGTCTCAGAAAAGGTTACCAGTTGAGAAGCGTACTCCACCGGTTTCATGACCTCGAAGTCGAAATCGTAGTAAGGAAGGTTACTTGTGGGTCCTGACCAGAGGAAATCTTACCTGACAAACCTAGAGGAACGTCAGGTTCCCTGAGAGTTCTCAGAAGAGGTTGTGGTGTCAAGTTTTCGTAGTTAAGAAGCCGGGATTCGAAAGAAGTGTCAGGTTGAGAGTATAGGTATATACCGGTGACCTTTTTGGTATCGGAACTGATCTACCTAGAAACGACCGTTTCATTACAGAGACGAAAACTTATACGATAGATCCATCCAGTATTGAAAGGGAGGTTCCTCATTCGTAGAAAATTAAAGTACCGACGTTAGTGGTAGACGTCACTAAAACCTCGGGGGGTTTTATTGCAGACTGTGACAAAGGTGACAACGGGGTAGATAAAGGGTACTTCACTACCCTGATCTACGGTACTAGAAGCAAAAGACTTACAACTCGAAATTCGGTTGAAAAAGTGAGAGGAGAAAGTGAAAGTAGTTCTCCGAAAAATCGAGGAGAAGTGAAAGAAGGTATTCCCACCACAGTAGACGTATAGACTCCAATAATTATAAAGAGGGACGTTAGAACTAAGGTCGAACACGAAGAAGGTCGAGTCGGGATCATCAATGAAATAGATTATCGGAGAATCGGTAGTTTATTCCCAAAGGAACACCGAGTCTACCATTTTTTGGACGGACGTTACGTCCTTTAGACCCAAGTCAGGGACCCACTCCTTCTAGGGGACCTTTTCCCTTACCAGTGGGTGAGGTTGGAGGAACGGACCTCTCAAGGTACCTGTCTCCTCGGATCGTCAGATGTCAGGTATCCCACCGTTTGTCAGTTTTTGATGACTCACTGATTGTGAAAGTGAAATCGTAATTTATAATATCTCCCGGAAGAAACTGAAAATTAAACACCAAGGAAGAAATAAGAAAAATTTAACTCAGTATTAGTTATATGTTGTAATATAATCAAAGTCTCCATGTTACGTTAGTAGATTGTAAACATATATAATATTTTACTAGTAGTGTAATTCAGGTTAATTGTAGACAATTGTGGTCTGTGACAACTTTGAATAAAAGAATACTATTCTTGAATACTATAATTTTAAATAAAAAGAAAAGTATAAGTCTTTAGACACCGTTTGAAATTCAACTTTACACTCATAAATTGTTGGGATGTGTGCGTGTGTGGGGTGTGTATGTAATGACAGGGTACTTTGTGTACCACCAGTACCCTGTCATTTCGTTACCTAAAAGTAGTAACAGTAAAACACACCACTGAGAGAAGGTTCTCAGAGTGGACTACCCAAACCTAGTATCTCCTGGAAGGTGTCTCTTACCTCCTACGGGACCGACGAGGACTCAACTCAGGACTTCCTGACCGAATGTCTCTTTTCTCTCCTTCAAACTCCCTGCGGGACGATCTCTCCCTCTTCCTTAGGGGTGGGGAGGGCAGGACCTCCTACTACCCCTCCTACTACCTGAATCTCCCTCTCCGGTGAAGGGAAGGTCCGGTTTCAGGATCCTTCCTTACTTGCTACGTCCCTCTCTCGACCTTCCTACGAACCTACCGGAGGATTCTCCAACTTGGTCGTAGACCCCGATCTGTCCCTAGACCGTCGAGACGAGGACCATGGGACTGAACATGTCCCTCTCTCTCGTCTTCTGACACCCAGTCGTCTCCGACCCCTGGTCTATTGCTTCGACCTCCTCCAAGTGTGAACCGTTTGTCGTGTTTACTGTTCCCGGTGGTTGTACTGGTCAGTCAGGACCGTGTCCACGGTTCCACTTCGACTCTGGTCACGGGAAGCAAGGTAACTGACCTAGTCTGGTCGGATGGTTCTCCACCACCTTAATACCCCACGCTCAGACTTTTTGGTTCAGGAATGGATTTCCTGACCCTCGGTAGAACGGGTAAAGTTTACCTTTTGTGACCCGAGAACTACCCGTTCAAATTTCGAGTTCAGGACCACAGACAGGAGTCGAAAATTCCTCCTAATATTGTTAGCACTTTTCCTTTCTACCAAGTGTCCAGATGTGTCACAAGGTCGCCGTCACTACTGGGACGTTATAATACTGACACACATTGACATATGTTCGGACGCCACGTGGTAAGACATGACTAACTAACCGGGTCCGTATCGAAGAGACGTGTCCGACGGGTCTCCGTCCACCCAACCGAACGTACCGACACACGGACTCCCTCTGTCACGTATAAAGGTCCCGGAACACAGGGACCCAGGGATCGTTCCGGTAAACACTTTACTTCAGTAGTTATAGGGTGGGTAGACTTGGGTTCCCCGATATATGGGGTACTAAAAAATTGCCATTACTGATCATCGGTGACACACAAAGAAGACACGGTCCGAAACGAGACGTAAGGACGAGTCTCGTTTGGAAACCACCCAGAAGAGAATGACTTGAATTGACTGTCCATTCCTATACCTCCGGATTCATAAATACTAAACGACTGTTGATCATTCGCCCTCTCGCCTCTTCCGTTACCGTGGGGTGAGATCATGAGAACGGACCTTTTAGGGTACCTGCCTCCTCGGACCTTCCGACGTCAGCGACTCCTAGTCTGTGCTGACTCGCTGAAGGGAAAGTGAAAAGTGAAAGTACGTAACCTCTTCCTTTGCCGTTGGGTGAGGTCACAAGAACGGACCTCTTAGGGTCCCTGCCCCCTCGGACCACCCGACGACAGAGACCCCAGCGTGTCTCAGCCTGTGCTAATTTCACTGAATCGTCGTCATCGTCGTCGTCGTCATTCACCCTCCGAGTCTTAGACCAAAGCAGTTCTGACAGATGTTTTGGACGACACGACTTTTTTGTTCAAGACCAACCAGGAAAATTTTTTAACAATAAATAAATAAACTGACACGACCCAGAAACGACGACACTCCTGAGAAGAGATCAGTACGACCTTCCCGAAGAGTAATGTCACCGAGGAGAACAACGTCTCTTGTCCGAGATCCCACCTACCCGAAGACGTCAGTGTCGTGCACCCGAGGCATTAAAACCGAGGACCCCAGGTCTTGTGTCTGATTTATCAACACCGCGTTCTCGAATCAGGGAGATGTCGTACACCTAGAAGGGTCTAGTCCCCAGTTTGTGTACAGAAGACGTAACCGTCCTCCTAAGAAATGGTGACGTGGTGGACCCTTCGGGACCAGTCAGAATGATTTCTTTTAAAAACACGTTAAATGTAAAAGTAGTCAGGTAAGACCGTGCGAACATTAGCATAGTCTTAGTGGATCTTTGACTTAGTGTTATTAAAGTGTTAAGTAAATTACCGTGGAACGGTAGTTGTTTAATCGTTACCGATAGACTACTTCAATAATATGACCGACACGACCATAAAGAACTCCAAATGGTCTATGGATTTCAGTATCTGGAAAAGATGTATTCTATATGACATATTTACTCTGAACCAAATAGTAGTCGTAAATATTTCGGTCTGACTGCCTTTCTTGATCCAGACCCCTGTGTTCGTACCAGAATTATATCACTTACTAACCGGACGGGATTGATAATGTTTTAGTCTTCGCACTCTTATAAGTGTCGTTTACAACATAAGAAATTACGGAGTACGTACTGTTCTTCGAACGTCGATGTGTGTGTCATTAGAACCTAAATGTTTCGGGACCTACAATCCTCTCGGTGTGATCTCACGACTAAATTCCTTGACGACTACAGACCCTTCTTGATAAGTTGGATGAACTTAATAATTCGCACACGGAAACACTCCTAGAAAGGTAAAGTAAAACGTTCATATGTGTATGAGAACCCATCGAAGATGTTCGATGTTATGGGACAACCTATAAATTTCCAATATTTGTCACGTGAAAATCGAAACAAAAACGAAATTACTGGTTTATTTCCCCCATTCATAACTCACATGACCGAAGAGAATGGACACAATCCTCACTAAACCCCCTTTCATAAAAGTGCATTGGTATCCCTCGGTTTATTCTGTGAACTTTTGTCAAAAAAGTAAAATTTAATTCTATATCCAAAGTGGGGAATAAACAAAGTAAAATAAACGTTAACTCAATTGAGTTTTGTTTCTTGTAAATAAACTGATTTAACGGACACAGCCAACGGGACTACACAAAAAAAAAAGACAAGAAATAAATTAACACTATGACTCATAATTTGGTCATGATTCTGTCCTTTCTTCTACTTATCTCAAAAGTTTCTAATATATCCGGGAACCCGTCCTGGAGACTTTACCCTCGTACAGACTCCAGTGTCCGAAAGTTTAATTGACTATCCGTGAATTATCTTCCGAAGGGAAGTACTGTTCCCACTTTATGTCTCCCCTAATGTGTCCCACTGGTCCCGTCCGGACCCTGGTTCCGACACAGACTGAGTACAAGTGCAACAGAACGGACCTCTGAAAATACCGGGAACGTCGGGACGGTAAACTAGACCAAACCAGGTCGACATCAGTATATGAGGGTGAAGTTTTCAGGAAGAGAAAAAGAGATAAGGAAGTTGAAGTTTTTTTTTTTTTTTCGTTTTTTGTTTTTGGACTCCGTCCCGACATAAACCATGGGGGTTCTCCAAGAACCTCATCTTGCGAGGTCGAGATCGGATCACCCAATACAGAGATTCGACTCGTCCTGGCTTATAACCAAATGTCTACGTCCCTCGTCGATTTTTGGAAGGGTTCTTTCCGGTCTTCTTTATCCAACTCCGCAGGAAGGAAATGGACGACACCGAAGAGGGTAAATCTCCCTAAAAACGTGTAACCATATATATGGACAACACTCTCCCGTAGTCTCCCGTCTGTGTGACTTTACTATTAGTGTCTTTTGATCAGTTAGATTAGTGTGTCTGGTGTCGGAACAGATTGAGTCACTCTGATTCAGTACGGCACACCCCGGTGGGTTCTACCCGCCCAGTACCACCTCTCCAGATTGTCTTAAACCAGGTGACCTCTTCCCTTACCGTTTGGTGAAGTCATAAGAACGGACCTCTTTGGGTACTTGTCATACTTTTCCGTTTTACTGTCCTATGACTTTCTCCTTGAGGGGTCCCCCCATCCACGGGTTATACGATGACCGCTAATCACCTCTTTATTGAGGTCTTTCTTACTTCCCTACCTCGGTTTCGTTTTTGTTATGGGTCAACACCTACACTGACCACTATCTTCGTTCCAGATTGCGACATTTGTCGTTATAACGTATCCTTGGACCTTACAGTCCAGTTACTTAGTTCCGTTTAACCTTCACCAGTTTGTTCTCTACCGTTCCCACTTGTAACTGTAAGAGACTTAGTCACTTGATTTTACCTGACCTTACCCACTTAAATTGAGTCTACTGGTAATATAGATGATGACACCCGTCCTTAGGGAATCTTTTTTACGTCATCGGTAGTATCAGGTGTTTTCTCAGACTTTACATCTTGAACTTACGTCAGAGTTTTTACTGTCTTACTAGAAACAAGTAAAGGTTCCGTTTGGTAAGTTATTGTGTAATTAGTTTCAGTTACGGGGTTGGTCATTACGACTTCTTTGACTTCAACTTGTCAAGATACTTCTGGATGTTCTGGAAAATCTTGATTGTGGGTTTTTTCTACAGGAAAAGTAATATCCCCTGACCTTACGTTTTCATCCTGTTCTTTGTGGACCGTTTAAACCGGAACCTTATACCCTACTTCGTCCCGTTTCCGATTATCTCAAAACGGTTCTCTTGTATGCCAGTATCTTTTGTAGGAGAAGTTTGTTGTGTTCTCTTCTGAGATGTGTACCTGTAGTGGTCTACTAGTTGTTACTTTAGTCTGACTAATATAAGAAACGTCGGTTTCTACCTCTTCGAGATATGTCAGTCGTTTTTGTTCTGATCCTCGACTGACACCGAGTCTAGTACTTGAGGAATGACGGTTTAAGTCTGAAGTTAACTTCTTTCATCCCTTTTGGTGATCTGGTAAGTTCGTACTGGATTTAGTTTAGGAAATACTAATATGTCACCTTCACTCTTTATCTAAATTCCCTGATCTAGACTATCTATCTCATGGACTTCTTGATACCTACCTCCAAGTACTGTAACATGTCCTCTGTCGCTAGTTCTGGTAGGGGTACCTTTTCTTTACGTTTTTTCGCTTTACCGACAGACCCCTCTGGAATGTTTATCGACACTTTTCTTCTCTTCGCTTTTCGTTTCCTCTTTTCCTTTCTATTTTCTTAGACTTACGTCTCAAGGTTTCTTATCGTTCCTCTCTATTCTTTCGAAGGAGTCGCTAGTTACGTTCCTTTGTCTCCTTTTGTTATCTCACCCTTTCTGATCTCTAGAGAAGTTCTTTTAATCTCTATGGTTCCCTTGTAAAGTACGTTTCTACCCGAACTATTTCCTGTCTTTACCATACCTGAATTGTCTTCGTCTTCTATAATTCTTCTCCACCGTTCTTATGTATCTTCTTGACATGTTTTTCTAGAAGTACTGGTTCTATTAGTACTACCACACTAGTGAGTGGATCTTGGTCTGTAGGACCTTACACTTCAGTTCACCCGGAATCTTTCGTAGTGATACTTGTTTCGATCATCTCCACTACCTTAAGGTCACCTCGATAAAGTTTTGGACCTTCTACTACGACACTTTTACGACGTGAGTTATACGGTCGTTTACACCTTCTGAGTCGTCACCGGTGTCCTGACCTTTTCCAGTCAAAAGTAAAGTTAGGATTTCTTTCCGTTACGGTTTCTTACGAGTTTGATGACGTGTTAACGTGAGTAGAGTGTACGATCATTTCAGTACGAGTTTTAAGAGGTTCGGTCCGAAGTCTTGGTACTTGAGGGACTACAAGTTCGACCAAAATCTTTTCCGTCTCCTTGGTCTCTAGTCTAAAGGTTGTAGACGACCTAGTAGTTTTTTCGTTCTCTCAAGGTATTTTTGTAGATAAAGACGAAATAACTGATACGGTTTCGGAAACTGACACACCTAGTGTTATTTGACGCCTTCTGGACGGAGAACGCTTTGGATATACGTCCAATTCTTCGTTGCCAATCTTGACCTGTACCTTGTTGTCTTACCAAGGTTTATCCTTTTCCCCACGCAGTTCCGACATATGACAGTGGGACGAATAAATTGAATATACGTCTCATGTAGTACTCTGTACGACCCGACCTTCTTTGTGTTCGACCTTAGTTCTAACGGTCCTCTCTATAGTTATTGGAGTCTATACGTCTACTGTGGTGGGAATACCGTCTTTCAGTTCTCCTCGATTTTTCGGAGAACTACTTTCACTTTCTCCTCTCACTTTTTCAACCGAATTTCGAGTTGTAAGTCTTTTGCTTCTAGTACCGTAGATCAGGGTAGTGAAGTACCCTTTGTCTACCCCTTTGTCACCTTTACCACAGTCTGAAATAAAACCCCCCGAGGTTTTAGTGACGTCTACCACTGACGTCGGTACTTTAATTTTCTGCGAATGAGGAACGTTCTTTTCAATACTGGTTGGATCTATCACATAAGTTTTCGTCTCTGTAATGAAACGACTGATTCCAGGTAGATCAGTTCCGATACAAAAAAGAACACCAGTACATACCTACACTCTCAACCTGACACTTCTTCTGACTCGTGACTTCTTAACTACGAAATTTTGACACCACAACCTCTTCTGACATCTCTCAGGGAACCTGACGTTCCTCTAGGTTGGTCAGGTAAGACTTCCTCTAGTCAGGACCCAAAAGAAACCTTCCTTACTACGATTTCGACTTTGGGGTCATGAAACCGGTGGAGTACACTTCTCAACTGAGTAACCTTTTCTGAGACGACCCTCCCTAACCCCCGTCTCCTCTTCCCCTACTGTCTCCTACTCTACCGACCTACCGTAGTGGCTGAGATACCTACACTCAAACTCACTTGAGGTCCACAACGACTACCCGTCCCTTCGGACCGCACGACGCTAAGTACCCCAGTGTTTCTCAGTCTGTACTGACTCGGTGACTTGACTTGACTTGACTTGATAAAAACGAAAATAAAGGTTATAAGACCCTCCACCAAGTATCTCCTAGGACGACACTAAATACAGCGACTCACAAAACGGATACAAGAGGAGATCTTCAAAATATCAAAGACCAGAATGCAAATCTAGAAATTAGGCAAAAACAAATAAAAACACATACCACAATCTTTCACAAGATCAAAGCAAGGAAATGTTCACCCACTGGTCAAAAGGTTCGTGGTGAACAATTTCTCTAACAGAAAAGAGGTAACGTATAAGAACGGAGGAAACAATTTCTATTCCACAGGTATCTACGCACGCAAATAGAAACCCGAGAGAAAAAACAAGGTAACTAGATATAAAGACAGAAACACGGTCATAGTATGACAGAACTACTGACACCGAAACATCATCTCGGACTTCAGTCCGTTCAACTAAGGAGGTCAAGGTAAGAAAGAGTCCTAACGAAACCGATAAGTTCCAAAAAACATAAAGGTGTGTTTAACGCTTTAATAAACAAGATTGAGATACTTTTATGGTAACCATCGAACTATCCCTAACGTAACTTAGGTCTCTAACGAAACCCATCATATGAGTAAAAGTGATATAACTAAGAAGGTTTGGTACTTGTACCATATAAAGAGGTAGATAATAACAGGAGAAACTAAAGAAAGTGGTTACAAAATATCAAAAGATATATATCCAGAAAACAAAGAAATCCATCTACATAAGGATTCATAAAGTAAGGAAACAACGTTACCACTTACCTTAACAAAGGAATTAAAGAGATAAAAGAGTAATAATCACATATTCTTACGTTTCCTAAAGACACACAACTAAAATATAGGACGTCGAAATGATATAAGTAACTAATCGAGATTATTAAAAGACCACCACGGTAATCCCAAAAGACACATCTCCTAGTGCGGTAGACGTTTGTCACTCTCAAAATGAAGAAGAAAAGGTTAAAACTAAGGAAATTAAAGAAAAAAACGAGACTAACGACACCGGTTTTGAAGACTTTGATTCAACTTATCATCACCGTTCTCACCCGTGGGAACAGAAAAAGGACTTGAATCCTCTTTACGAAAGTTAAAAAGGGGTAACTCCTATTACAAACGACACCCAAACAGTGTATATCGAAAATAATACAACTCCATACAAGGAAGATAAGGACGAAAGACCTCCCAAAAATAGTATTCACCTACAACTTAAAACAGTTTCCGAAAGAGACGTAGATAACTCTATTAGTATACCGACAATAAAAAGTTAAACAATTACACCACATAATATAACTAACTGAACGTCTATAACTTCTTAGGAACGTAGGGTAAATTGTAATGGAAATCTTCAAAAAGACCGTACATATTACACTATTCATCTTTTGGTCATTTTGTGTAGACACGTCCTCTTTTAGTAACACTGTGTAACCTTCGAGGTCCGAAAAATTCCAGATATACAAGATTTTTCCTTGTACCATCTTGTTATTTTGATCTTGTTACCAAAGACAAAAACATAATTTTTAATACTCTTATTTACTACTTACAGTCGGACACTTATTACGACCAAGACGGGAATAAACCCGTTTCTTTTTACATAATTTTTTTATCAGGACCCGATGTGTCAGTATATATCAGAAAAAAAAAAAAAACCGTAAAATTCTAAATTTAAATATAACAAGTTTGACTGAACCTTAGTCACCCACCCGTAAAACAGTAACGGTTTTTGTAAGTTTTCTACGTTGAAATTTATTAAACAAATGTATATACCAATCTTCACCCAGGGATACACATTTATACGTTTGTAGTCACTAAGTATGTCAGAAACAAAATAAATAATAACTTCATATCAACCAAATGTTACACGGTCAGAGACGACATGTCGTTGGACTGAATCCACAAGTCTATATGTGTAAGAAAAAGTCGTAAGAAAAGGTAATACTAAATAGTGTCTTAAAACTTATGTCAAGGGACACGATATGTAATCCTGGAACAAATAGGTAAGATTCACATTATGAAACGTAGATCGTGCGGGGAACCTGACGTTCCTCCAGGTTGGTCAGACAAGACTTCCTCTAGTTGGGACCCTAAAGAAACCTTCCTTACTACGATTTCGACTTCGAGGTCATGAAACCGGTGGAGTACGTTTCTCAACTGAGTAACCTTTTCTGAGACTAAGACCCTCTCTAACCCTCGTCCTCCTCTTCCCCTACTGGGTCCTACTCTACCGACCTACCGTAGTACCTGAGCTACCTGCACTCAGACTCACTTGAGACCCTCTACCACTATCTGTCCCTCCGGACCGCATGACGATAAGTACCCCAGTGTTTCTCAACCTGTGCTGACTCGCTGACTTGACTTGATTTGACTTGACCCTATTTCGGGTGAACCAGTACTACATACCAGAAACACTACACAACAACCTAAGACTAACGATCTTAAAACAATTCCTAAAAACATAGATACAAGTAGTCACTATAACCGGACATCAAAATAAAACACACACACACACACCGTAGAAACAGTCCAAAGCCATAATCTCACTGCCACCGGAGTATCTTACTTAACCCTTCTAATGGAAGGAGACGTTAAAAGACCTTCTCAAACTCCTCCTATCCACAATACACGAAGAGATTTAAAAACCATCTTAAGTCGACACTTCGACAGACCTGGACCCGAAAACAAACGACCTTCTTCTAAAGACTAATGTCAAAGTTAAAGACACGAACATTACCCAGACAATTCTAAAAGATAAAGAAGGACCAAGTCAAAGCCTTTCAACATGAAAAGATTCTTAAACAGGTAAAGAAGGTTCAACAGGTAAAATAACCGTATATTAACGACTATCATCACAGAATACTAGGAAACATAAAGACACGACAGACAACACTAGAGAGGTAAAAGTAAAGATTAAAATAACTAAACTAAAAAGAGGGAAACAAAGAACTACTCAGACCGATTGACAGTTAAAATAAATAGGAAAGTTTCTTGGTCGAAAACCGAAACAACTTAAAACGATACCAGAGAAAACAAAGAAAACGTAAATAAAGACGGGATTAAAATTTCTAAATAAAGGAAGATGATTGGGAACCCAAGAAGTAAAGAAGGAAAAGATCAACGAAATCCACATCTCAATCCAATAAATAAACTGAAAAAAGAACAAAGAACTCCATACGGACATAACGATACTTGGATGGGGAATCGTGACGAAAATGTCACAGGGTGTCCAAAACCCAACAACACAAAAGTAAAAGTAATTAAAGATACGTATAAAACTAAAGAAAAAACTAAAGAAGACACTAAACAACCAATAAGTC
>SJYO01020080.1:127897597-127988277 GCA_006410555.1 Capra ibex
TCCTTTGGTCTTAACTTTCTCTGTGTACATGGGGTTACAAGTAGCGTCGTGACAAATATTATCGGTCCTGTACCTTTGTTGGATCTACAGGTAGTCGTCTACTTACCTATTCTTTCGACACCATGTATATGTGTTACCTCATAATGAGTCGGCAATTTTTCTTAAGTAAACTTAGTCAAGACTACTCTACCTACTTTGACCTCGGTTAATATGTCTCACTTCATTCGGTCTTTCTTTTTGTGGTTATGTCATATGATTGTGTATATATACCTTAAATCCTTCTACCGTTACTGCTGGGACATACGTTCTGTCCTTTTTCCTGTGTCTACACATATTGCCTGAAAACCTGAGTCTCCCTCTCCCTCTCCCACCCTACTAAACCCTCTTACCGTAAGATTGTACATATGATAGTACATTCTTGACTTAGTGGTCAGATACAGACTGCGTCCCACGTCGTACGAACCCCGACCACGTACCCCTACTGGGTCTCTCTACAACACCCCTCCCTCCACCCTCCCCCCAAGTACAAACCCTTGCGTACATTCTAATTTCTAAAATTTTAATTTTTTTTTTATTTCAAACACAAAGGAACAATTAAAAGATAAATCAACTAGATAGGTATCCACACTCACCCCATAATTTCAGAGGGTCATAATAACACAATAACAATTAAAGGTGAAAGTATGAACAATCGTAAACGGAATGTATAACACCACGAGGACACAACCCACGTATATATAACTTTTAACAATATAGAAGAAGAACCTAACTAGGAAACTAGTAATACATCACCGGAAGAAACAGAGAAAAGTGTCGGAAACAAAATTTCAGATAAAATAGTCTATACTCATAACGATGAGGACGAAAGAAAGTCAGAGATAAACGTACCTTATAGAAAAGGGTCGGGAATTGAAAGTCAGACATACACAGGGAACAAAACTCCACCCAGAGAACATCTGTTATATATATCCTCAGAACGAAAACATAGGTAAGTCGGTTAGAAACAGAAAACCAACCCCGTAAGTTGGGTAAATGCAAATTCCATTAATAACCATTAATACTAGGGTAACGATAAATGAAATAACAAAACCCAAACTCAAATATGTGGGAAAGACACAAAGGACAGATCTCTTCTAGGAAATCGTAAACAACCTCTCGACCAAACCACCACGACTTAAGAGAGTCGAAAACGAACAGACATTTCGAAAACTAAAGAGGAAGTATAAACTTACTCTAGGAACGACCCATGTCATTAGACCCGACATCCAATAAAAGAAAGTAGTGAAATTCATACAGGACGGTAAGGGAGGACCGGACTTCTCAAAGATAACTTTATAGTCGACAATAGGAATACCCTTAGGGGAACACACAATAAACAACAAAAAGGGAACGACGAAAATTATAAACAAGAAACACAAACTAGAAACAATTAAACTAATTATACACAGAACCCCACAAAACGGAACCCAAATAGGACAAACCCTGAGAGACCGAAAGAACCTGAACCCATTAATAAAGGAAGGGGTAAAATTCCTTCAAAGTTGATAATAGAGGAGTTCATAAAAGAGAACCGGAAAGAAAAACAGAAGAATAAGACCCTGAAGATACTAAGCTTACAACTCCGCAAATTGTAACAGAGTCTCCAGAGACTCTAACAGGAGTAAAGAAAATTAAGTGAAAAGAAAAAAGGAGACACAAAGTAAATAAAGATGGTAAGATAGAAGATGGAGTGAATAGGATAGAAGACGAAGGTAATAAGATGACAACCAAGGGTGGTCTCACAAAAACTATATTAAATAACGTAATAAGTAATATATAACTGAGAAAAAATAAAGAAGATCCAGGAACAATTTGGAAAGAACGTAGAAGAGTTAGGAACAGAGGTCCGATAAATAGACATTGAGGTAAAACAAAAGTTCTAAAACCTAGTAAAAATGATAGTAATAAACCTTAAAAAATAGTCCATCTAAGGGATAGAGAAGGAGAAAACAAACCAAACCACCCGTAAATAGGACAAGGAAATAAACGACCCATAAGGAGATGGAGAAGTAGAACAAATATAACGACACAAACCCCACCGGAAAGACATAAGACCGTCAAACACCTCAAGAGGAATAACACCTCAAAGGAGTGACACCCACCCCAACATACCCACCGAACAGTTCCAAAGGACCAATCCCTTCGAACACAACCACAAGACCACCCACCTCGACCTAAAGAAGAGAGACCTCACGTTACTTCACAGGTCACTACTCAATACTCTACAGTCACCCAAACCTCAAAGAGACCCGTCGGACGTATAACTTCGAGTCCCAATAACAAGGACACAACGACCTTTTAAACACACCACACAGAACGAGACCTTGAACAACCGGGAACCCACCACGAACCAAAGTCACATCTATACCTCCGCAAACTACTCGAAGATAGTTAATTACAAGGGACCTCAGTCCTCAAGAGACCACAAGAGACCTAAACCTGAATTTGGAGGACGGAGACCAAAAGTCAGAATAAAAATGTCCTCGGAGTTCTAAAGAGGTAGATATGTCGTGGCAACTATTTTGTAGATCCAATTTCTACTTTTCAAAGAGGTGTCACTCCCTGTGGGTCTCTCCAAGTGTCTCAATGTACCTCTTCTCTTTTCCCTCCTCCCTCTATCTCCACTGGTTCTATTCTACTCCCCTTTATTTTTCTCCTCTCGTTCGATAGGTCATTAGTGAAGGAATACACACGAGGTGTGAGACCTGGTGAGTCTCTACAAGTACCTCAATATGTCTCTTCTCCTCTCCCTCCTTCCTCTGTCTCCGCCGGTCCTCCTCTTCTCCCCCTCATTTTTCGCCCCTCTCTGTCTAGGTTGGTCATTAGCCAAGGGATTCACAAGAGGTGGCAGGTCTTGTGTGTTTCTCTAAGTGTCTCAACCCATCTCTTCTCTTCCCCCTCCCTCATCTGTCTCCGCTGGACCACCTCTTTTTCTTCTCAGGTTTCCCCCTCTCTCGTCAGTTCGGTCATTAGAACGAGGGTTCATTTTTACCCAAGACTTCTAACCCAAGAATTTCCATGTTTTAACTATTGTTTATGGTTTTTCGTTTCTAATTTTTAGATCTCATCTCCAACCTAAAAGTTTTTATGTTATAATTTCTTTTTTTTGTTTCAGTGTTTTTAATATTTTTTTTTATATATATATATATATATCAAAAAAGGAAATTTTTTATCCCGGAAAATAAAAAAACGTTTCATTATCATCCAAAAATGTTTACTTTTAATTTTCTCATTATCTCCTGAAATTTTTCAAATTTTTTTTAATTTCTTACTATTATCATTTTTATATAGATCCCGAAAAAGACCACCACAACACCTGTCACACCCCAGTCAAGTAAAAGTCTATCAAGGAACTAGGTCGAATATGAAGAGTTCTGGATATCCGGGGAAGGATACATCAGCCTTGATTGATGTCCCAAAGTTGGACAACGTGGACAGTGAAGGTTCCGCCAAGGGACACAAAATCGAAGACAAACGACCAGAGAAGTCACAGACTAAAGACGGGACTGTGTTCCCCCGCCACCACCTGTGAAAAAATCCGAGTGAACAAGTCAGCACGACACCCCTCCTTTCACTTTCGCTTGAGCGAGTCAACACAGGCTGAGAAGCACTGGGGTACCTGACACCGGATAGTCCGAGGAGGCAGGTACCCTAAAAGGTCCGTTCTCACGACCTCACCCTACGGTAAAGGAAGAGGCACCCCTCCCTCCCTTCGACGCTTGTTTATTGTGACCGCCCGTGAGCGTCACAGAGCCGGTGTGACCCAAACGGGGGCGAGTACCGGACACACGAAAGGGACAGATGTGACGAGTCCAAGATCCAACGAGACGACCCTTGACAGACTCCGACCGGCACCCAACATACGTGGAGGGTACAGATTCGGCGAGTCCATGTCCGTGAGTCCATCAGGAGTCTCCGTGTCTGAGTCAACCCGGACGCAAAACACGGGAAGGGTCCAGACTCGTCGAGTCCACTGGTCCACAAACCGCTCGTGCCAGCGACACTAACTAGTGGAGGGGGTAGGGACGACGAGCCAAAAGATCCACACGTTGGTCGCGTGGAAGAGTCCACCTACAGCTGGTAGGTCTTAGGGTCCTTCACAACCAATCGTTGCTTCAGACGAACGTCAAACCATCTATTACGGAGAGACCCCGGTACCAACGGGAGAAGACCGAGACCGACGGGAACGGACGGACAGAGGCCTCCCCATACCCGGTTAGGTGTCGGCCGATCGAGACGAGTCAGGAAACAATACACTCGTCCGGACCGTCACAGAATCCAATCCCGAAAAGTGCCCCATCAAGAGGGTGTCAGACCAAACGATAGAGTTCAATCAAGGGAGTCTAACGGGAACCCCGTAAGTCCGGACCAGGAATGAGATTCGTGACGTCGGGGGCGGAGGGACAGGTCGGGGGCGAACGGTCACCACCTACGCCCGCAGACGTGACGAAGAGGCGACCCTCAATGACAACCCGTGTATTAGACACCCAAAATTAATAAATAAATAAAAAGGAGGACCAATACAACGGGAGACACCAAGGTTCCGAACGGCGTTTGAGCGGTCACTCTCACAAAGGACCACAAACCTTTGAAGAGAGAAGAAATTCTGAGGGAAGGGTCCTTCCTAGAGGTAGGGATGGAGAAACCAGAGAGAAAAATAGAAAATATCAAAAAGGAGGGAGGAAAACTTCTGTTACCCGACGAAAAGAACCACGGACTACAGGAGACGGCCGTAAGTCTTCGACAAAACACCTTAAATGAGTCACAAGTTTACAAGAAACTACTTAAACACCCCCTCTTTCACCAGAGGGACAGGATAAGGAGACGGTAGAATCCTGGCGGGGGGACAAAAGAAATCAATAGACACAATGTGAATCATTAGATAGAAGAGTAAATGTGAGTACAAGATTGCAAGTTCAACGAGAGGACTTCTGGGACGGGGTTTGTACCAATTCACTACTACTGTTTGATCCTGGTGTCGGATAGAACCCGTCCTCGATTTGAAGAGAGTCACGGAGAAGAGTGGGGTTCTACTCCGACGAGTAATTGAGTTTACCGTTTAGGACCTTTTAGACCTACCTCGTACAACAGGGTGAAATGCCGCGGTAAACGATCAAGACAAGTAGCGCATCTGGTCTTCCTGAACCGTCTCGTTACTCATTACACGAAACAAGGGACGGTCAGCTGTAGACTCGTAATAGTTCTTACAGGGAGTGGGGGTGGAGGTACATGTTTGTGGACATGGGAGGGGGACCCGTCAAAGACTCTGAAACCCTTTTAGGTCTCCTCAAGAAACATTGTGTTCCACGGAACTCGACGTGCCCGGATACCCTTCCTTGTCTCGGTACCAAGACCCGAGTTCCTTTCAAGGTGGTAGGGAGGGGACGGAGGAGGGACGTCTGTGGGTGTTCTTAGGTTCGTCGGAAACGTCCGACCGTGGACGGAGTTGGGTTGACCCCTCCCTCGGAGACAGTCCCGGTTCCAGTATCCTTACATGATGAGTTGTTAGTACTTTCGTTGACCCAAAACACAACTAGGGACATTTTAACCCAAAATTCGGAGGAAGTATAGGGGGAAGGACTCTCTGTCTTGACATTAAGACGGACTTTCAAAATTAATTTACTCAGGACTTACTAGTCAGACTAAAGTACTCTGTATTATCGTGGATAACCTAGTTGTCAAGGTGACAAGCTTTGTGCTCCTTATATTTATCCTCGTCCCTTGACTATCGTGCAAATCACACCAATAAATGAGCTACTGCTTGTACCTGACACACCCTTACCTCGAACACTTGTCGTCTTAGAGTCGTTCCCTTCCCACGTGTGAACGGGTATCGTAAGTGGACATAGGTGTCCGACCGTCCTCTTTTAGTTACACCGAAGACCCCTCTCTTCCGTAAAGTGGTACTCTATTTATTGAACTTTCCTAACCCTGTAAATATCACTTTTAATTGGGTATAGAATTTTTTTAAGAAAAGTAAAACTCTATAAAAGTCTTTACGTCTCCTTATCGTCTTTGTCATACCCCAAGAACATGCAAGAAGTAAATCACAGAGGATTAAATTGTAGACCCGAAGGGACCCCCGAGTCAGTCACTTCTTAGACGGACGTTACGTTCTCTAGTGGACGGTTACGACCTCTGGACCCAAGTTAGAGGTCTACCCCTTCTAGGTACTTCTTCCTTTACCGTTGGGTGAGGTCATAAGAACGGACCCTTTAGGGTACCTTTCTCCTTGGACCGTCCACTGTCAGGTACCTCAGTATACTGAACCGTTGATTAGGTAGAGATTACGCCCTCTGGACCCAAACTAGGGACCGAACCCTTCTAGGGAACCTCCTCCCGTATCGTTGAGTGAGGTCGTAAGAACGGACCTCTTAGGGGTACCAATCTCTTCGGATGCCAGGTACCTCAACGTTTCTCAACCTGTTTTGACTCACTGATTCGTGTATCGTTGATTTGGTGCTTAAATTGTAGATTAGTTTGGATTCATATTCCTGAAGGGACCACCAGGTCCCCGACTTTAAGTCGGGACCCTTAAACTAGGAACCCTCGGACCCAAACTAGGTACCGGTCCCTTGATCTAAGGCGTACGACGATGATTCTCAAGTTTACGGTGTTGATTTTTCTTGGGTTCTCGACGTTAATTCTGGACCACGTCCTTGTCCAGAATCAACATGTTACTAGCGATGATTCTTTAATTGCAAGTATCCTATAACAATTGATGTCACTTCTGAAACAAGGCTAAAGTAGTCAAAAAGGTACTTACAGTAAAAAGACACGGTAAAGGTCAGGTTCTACAGTGGGATGTAAATAAATAGTATAACGGAATCAAAGAAAGTTAGGCACTTTTAAGAGGTCAGAAGGAACAGAAGGCTCTGGAGTTATGAAAACTTTGTATGACTAGTTCATAAAACGTTTTACAGGAAGTTAAACCCAGACAGACAACAGAAGAATACTAATCTAGCTCGAACACGTAAACCCCTACTTATGGTGGCTCCGCTACCTAGGAAGGATCACGTCGAACGGTCCCCCAGACATTACAGGTAGACTGAATGATGACCATTATGAGTGGAACTGGGGATCCGAACCCCCTACAGCCAGTCCTAAGAGGTGTGACTTGAATGACAAAAGGGAAACGTTAATTATTTATGCATCAAAATCTCTCTAAAAAACTCTAATACTTTTAAAAGAAGAATTTTGAACGAGTGAGAAAAACGGAGGTAACCACCTAGAACTAACTTAAGAATGACACACCGAAGTTACCACTAAAAGGTAAAAGGAGTCGGAAAGATGTAAATGATTGACTTTCAAGAGATCTTCTTTCAATAAAAAAGAGGGAGTAAATAAATAAATAAGTCAATAAAAGAGTCGTCATACTCGAGTTTTATAAATAAAATAATAAGTCCGAAAGTAGGTCAAAACAACGAGTTTAACAAAGTGCAAACTTTGTAGACCCTCAAGTAGTCGAGAAGGAAGGAGGTAACATACGACGGGAGGAAAAGTAGACTCGTGTAGGAAAAAAAGACCGGGGACCTCTTCCTTTACCGTTAGGTGAGGTCATAAGACCGGACCTCTTAAGGAACCTGACATATCAGGTACCCCGACGTTTATCAACCTGTACTGACTCACTGAAAGCGGAAACGAATGAAAGACCGTGACATCAGTACTTTAGTTGGTGAAAACGTATTCGGGACTAAAGATAAAATGTGTAGATGTAAAGACGTGTATGAGTGGACGTATAGTAAATATTTCTGCATTCAAGCACATCTATGAAGACTAGGTCGGGTTGTGGTACTTCAAGTCAGATCGGTGGGAGAGGAATAAACATTGAGGAAATAGACTAATACTCTTTGGACTGGGAGTAATAGTCACTAAGTAAATAAACGAGTCAGGATTGTGTGTGTATTTCACCAAATTTTAACGAGAGGATGTGGGGTCTCTTTTTGTTTAGATAATTTATTTCCTGGAACAGTGCATGTCAAAAAAGAGAAATCAAAAACCCATAATTCAAGTTTGTCCAAAGGGTTTCTATGTATCCAGTGGAGAGAAGGAGGGGTGAAAATCACTCCATTGTATTAAGAGAACAGTGTGTCAATCTAAGTAAAGAGTGTCAGACGAAAGGGAGAACTCAGAAAGGGGGTGGGTGACGAACACACACACACAGACACGAGTCAACACAGGTTGAGAAACAGTGGGGTACTTGACATCGGAAGGTCCGAGGAGACTCACGTACCTTAAAATGTCCCTTCTTAAGACCCCACCCAACGGTAAAGGAGGAGGTCCCCTAGAAGAGTTGGACACAGACATCGTACACCCTAGACCAAGACGTTGGTCCTTAACTTGGGTCCGGGGGACTTAACCGTTGTGTCTCAGAATCGGGGACCTGGTGGTCCCTTCAGGACGAACAACTAAAAATTTTATATTAAATATCTGTCGTTCAAATAAGACACGAAATTCTCAACAACTGTTTACTTTTCAGAATAGCTGACGGTGCTAAGGAATCTCTGGTTAAGGTAGGCAGTGGAGGATTTAAGGAAGTATTAAAGGTAAACATCAACTTGGGAATGGTAGTAGTGGGTTGGGGGTCGTGGGTTGGGGGTAATGGGTTGGGGGTGACTAGGTGAAAGGTAAAAACATCGACCTGGAATTCGTCCTACAGCATATTATCTTAGTATGCTATATGTCGGAAACCTCTACCTGAAGAGAGTGTTTCATTTTCCGTGAACTCCAAACAGTACAACATATTTAGTTTTGAAACAAGGATAAACAAGAATCATAAGCTAACATACCCACGTGTTAGATAGGTAACTGAGAACCTTCAGTGTACCCGGTAAAGGTCGAAACGTTTTACTACTTACTTCGAAGATATCTTTAAGTACCAGTCCAGAAATACACTTGTATGTAGAGGAAAAACCCCCTATGTATCCATCTTTACCTAGTGACTCAGTATATCATCCACATGTAAATTCCGATAAGTTATAAATTCTTTTACAAGTTGAAAAATGGTCAAATGGTAAAACATAGGAGTGGTCTTTTGATCGTTATACCCTCAAAGTCAAGAAGACGTTATTCTATAACAGTTTTAAAAGACAAAATTGTTAAACCCCATCACCCATTACCATAATGTAACACTATAATAAATGTAAAGGGATTACTGTCTACTCCCGAAGGGAACACCGAGTCGACCATTTCTTAGACGAACGTTACACCCTATGGACCCAAGTTAGGGACCCAACCCTTTTAGGGAACCTCTTTCCTTTCCCATAGGTGAAGTCACAAGACCGGACATATTAAGGTACCTATCAGTTACCCTAGCGTTTCTCAGTGTGTACTGACTCGTTGAAAGTAAAAGTTACCGTCTACTACCATGGGTAAAAATTTCACGAACACACGGGAGTGACCACTGTATGTACAAACTTAGTGATTGAATAAAAATTTTTAAACTCTACGAACAAACGAATTAAAAACTCAAAAGTCTCAAGTCAGAAGACCTGTGTCAGAAAACAGTCTTTACGCTAAAAGTTTATAAAAGAGATGTAAATACTCAACAGAATTTAAAGAATTCATATAGCAAAAGTCTCGTTTTCAAAAATTTAAACTAATCCAGGGTACATGAAAAAAGGAGATACATGATCCCAAACCATAATATTACTTTTTACGACGGACTTGTTTCGACCACTTCTAACCGAGGAAATAAAAGAAAACCTTTAAATTATTAAATTTACAGATAATAGGTGAAACTCCACAGTAAAAATTAAAAAAAAAACATATTTCATACTCCACATAAAGTTGTGAAAAAAAAAGTACAAAACAGGGTAGTAAGGTCGTGGTAAACAACTTTTTTTCAAAAGAAGGATGTAACTTACGAAAACACGGAAACAAGTTTTAGTTAACCAACGAACTAAAAGACCTGATAAATACCTGAGAGTCAAGGTAAGATAACTCGATACACAGACCGAAAGACAGTTATAATATGACGGAATCAATGACATCTAAATAACATTCAACTTTAACCCATCATTCTCAGGAGGTTGAAACAAGAAGAAAAGGTTCTAACAAACCTGATAAAATAAAGGAAACAAAAAGATATACATAAAAGGTATGTCGAAAAATTATCGATGAACTTTTTCCGGAAAGACCTAAAACTAATACAAATATAACTTAAATATTTAGTTTAATTTTTCTTGACTGTGGAATTGTTATAACAGAAGATTAACAACCGGTGTCATATAGAAAGGTGAATAAATCTAAAAATTTTTTTAATTTTAGTGTCAAAACATCAAAAGTCATATATCTAGGAGACACATGAAAAACTAAACATCAATTTTTTTTAAAAAAAAAAATTAAGGTTACAAAAAAAGATCCTTTTCGTAAATGTGACACTGGACCTATTTGTAGGAATGATCTAGATGTTCCACAAACGAAAAGTACAAAATTATATCTAAGAAGTCCCAAAAGAACAAAAATTTTCAAATAAATAAATAAAACCAACAGGACCCAGAAATAAAAACCGACACGTCAACGACGTACTTCCGAAGGAGACCGTCACTCACCCTCGATGAGAATCAACACTACACACCCGAAGAGTAACGCGACCGAATAAAACAACGTTTGTTCCGAGTTCCACTTACCCGAAGTCATCAAAGTCGTGCACCCGAGTCATCAATACCGTATACCCGAATCAACGAGGTACCGTACATCCTAGAAGGGTCTAGTCCCTAACTTGGGTACAGAGTACGTAATCGTCTGTATGAAAAAAAAAAAAAAAAAATTGGTGACTCGGTGGTCCCTTCGGGAGAAACCCTAAAAGATACGTCTGTTATTACAGATACTCATGTTTGTCAAAATAAAGAAGAAAAGGTTAGAAACAGGAAAAAATAACGTACCTGATCCTTAGGTCATCAAAACTTACCTTCACCATTGTTTCCTGTAGAAACGGTACAACTACTGACATCTCCCTTTCGTAAGTCAGGATGATGATTCATGACTATGAATCAAGAAATCTGCAGGAAGTTTGAGTGAACGAGTCAGGATTAACTAAAAAACACTGGGGTACCTGCCATCAGACGGTCCCTAAAGGGTCCGTTCTTATAAGTCACCCAACGGTAAAGGAAAAGGTCCCCTAGAAGGGGGTTCGGACCCTAGGTTGGGGAACAGAGGACCCAGAGGACGTAACTGTCGACCTAAGAAATGGTAACTCGGTGGACCCTTCGAGATCGACAGGAAATGACCAACTATTATTCAAGGATCCGACGACTTTCAAAAATAGTACTTATTTAGACCTGAAAAAAGTTTACAAAAAGACGTATATACCTCTATTAACATAAAAAAATTAGAAGACTCTGACAATTACACACTTAACGAAACCAAATAAAAACTTATAGTTTGGTCGGAACGTCAAAAACCTTATTCGGGTTAAACCAGTACTACAACAGTTATATAACAAATTACCCCTTTTTTTCATGAACACTTTATGTAAATCACAACCATCCTTTATCAAGATATAAGACCATGTTTGACTTCTGTCTTAAGTATCGACCCTTAATGTGAGAAAGAGGGACCCACGGTGTCTCTACTCCCATCGACCTTCGTCTTCCAAGATCTTCTCTCCTTCCGTTCTACGAAGTAACTGGGGGAGACGACTGACCGGACCTGTATGGACTTTGAGACGGATAGAGTGGACTGGAGTGAGTGGATGATACCCTCCGTCTTAAGATTTCGACAGAGGGACACTACGATAGGTGACCGACAAATTAGTTCATGAATAGACCTAGTACAACAATTCCCCGAAACGTCTACCTTGAAATCCTTCGATTGGTTGATTGAAATTTTATATCGTTACTATGGTACCTAATAGGTCCACCTGGGTAACATTAGTACACACCCACACACACGAATCAACGAGTTAGAACGGGTTGGGAAGGACTGGGGAAGTGACATCGGACGGTCCGAGGAGTACAGGTACCCTAAAGGGTCCTTCCTAATGACCTCCCCCAGCGGTACGGGAGGAGGTCCCCTAGAAGGGTTGGGTCCCTAGTTTGGGTACAGAGGACGTAACGTCCACGTAAGAAATACCAGACTCGGTGGTCCTTTCGGGTTACATTAGTATACTCGGGAATTCACGTTTCTCTTTCAGTCTCTGTGTGTCGTCTTCTCCTTCGACCTCTCTGACCTTCGCACTCTTCCATACGAGACAGTAATGACCAAAACTTCTACCTCCTTCTCTCGACGTACGATATATTTCACCCCGGAGATCCTCGACCCTCACCTCGGGATACCTACTCGTCGTTTCTTCGTCCCTGGAGTCAGGACGTTGGGTACCTTGAATTCAGTCGGTTATTGGTTTATTCAAACCTTCGTCTGAGTATGGGGTTCGGAGATCTTTCCTTGAGTCAAGACAACTATGGAACCAAAGTTGGATACTCTGGACCTCGTCTTTTGATCGATTTAGTTCGACCCGGACCTGAAGACTGGATGTCTTGACGGTCCATTGTGCCCCATGACACAAAATTCGATGATCGAAACACCGTGAAGTCTTTTGACAACAAAAATGAGTCGTTCGTATGGAACTTCTGGGAGACACAGTCCCCGAAGATCATGAAATCTACCTTTACTCTTTCTATTAGAGAGAGAGAGGTCTCTCGAGTGTTTGATCCTCCTGTTAGAACGAGGTTTCTTTCACATTTTTTTTTTTTTTTAGTCATATTTAAAACGTGTATATGATATTCTCTTTTAAAAGAGGAACAACGTTTCTTGTCTTTTGTTAAGACCGATTTAACTTGGACTTTGTTGTTGGTTTTCTTTTACTCTCTCTCCCTCGCTCTTATGTACAAAAATTAAAACCCTTCCATCTATGACCTTTTAAGATCTTTCAATCCCTTTGAAATTTCTATTGTCTAAACACTTTTTCTTTCTGTTCGTGTCAGGATCCTGGAAGTTATTATCAAAAAAAAACAACACACACACATTTCATTAATTGGAGGTTAATTTGATTTATTTAAAAAAATTTTAAATCTTTTTTGTTGTTGTTTTTTTTATCAAAAATTTTGAGACGGTAATGACACTGAGACAAGGGTGTTAAGAACCAGAAGTGGAAAAACACACGAGTCAGAACAGGTTGAGAAACACTGGGGTACTTACATCGGGTGTTCCGAGGAGACAGGTGTTCCTCGGTGGACCTTTCGGGTAGAGAGAGATGGTTCAAAGTTTAATATTCCCTCTTTTTTTTATAACGTAGAAAATATCTTGAAGGATCCACCACGGTCACCATTTCTTGGAGGGACGGTTACGTCCTCTGTACTCTCTCCACCCAAGCTAGGGACCTAGACCTTCTATGGGACCTTGTCCCGTACCGTTGGGTGAGGTCATAAGAACGGACCTCTTAGGGTACCTGTCTCCTCGGACCGTCCAATACCAGATATCCCAGCGTTTCTCAGTCTCTACCGACTTCGTTGAATCGTGTGTACGTACCTATATCCCAGTCTCACAGGGTCTGGTTTCACAGTGTCTGAGTGACGGGATTTTGTGTTTTCACCCTTGTGTGAATTTGTTTTACTGTCTACCTCAACCACCCATAAACACTGGTTTGTCTTACTCTCGGAAGCAAAAAGAGAATACGAAATGAACATGACTGTATTATTTTACAGTCCAAACACACGTGACTAATATAACACTGTTTCGATTGTCTTCGAAATTGTTCAGTGTGTTTAAAACAGGTGACGTGTGGTGATACGAAGTGTGCTAGAAGGGACCGAAACATCGTACTGACTGACGACTAGAATAGGACATAAAATATAAAAAAATTAAATCTTAACTATTATTACGTTAAATCCGTCTTAAAGGATAAACACATAGGTTTGGATGACCCCAGCCATAGTAAAACGAATCCCAGGTAATAGTAAAGACTCCTCAAAGTAGTCCGTTTCCGCAGGAGTAAGAGGTTCGTTTCGTCCGGGTCGGTCTGTCAACAGTTCCGTTGCCTTTTACGTGTGACACTTTGTGGGTCTTTTCCGGCAGACATATTACAACGACGTGTTTGAATTAAACCCCCGAACCGTTTTTCTAGAGGAAATACGGATTAATATTTTACATGGGTTGCAATAATCTGACCCACTATCTACTAACGGACGATTTACACTGCACTTTTTAATTCCGTTAAAAGTTTCACTTCCCTGGATTTAATTTACACGGAGTTCCTAGTTAGCGAATAAAAACAGTAAGACGTATTGGCCGTACCTTCTTGGCTCGTACGCACGCGCACACGTATACACACACACACTGCCTTGATGGGTTGAATATAAATAAACTTAGTGTAGTATGAAGACCGAAGGTTTACAAAAGGTTTCTATCATCTGCCACAGGGTGGGAATAAATCTATAAACCCCCTCCCTTGGAAATTTACTTTAGGGACAAATGGTCGTACCAAAAGTTAATTTAATATTAAAGTTAATAAATTTAATAAAGTTAATAAATTAAAGTTAATAAGTTTATTAATATTAATAAATATTAGAGTGGACGGGTGAAACGTACGAGTAAAGTCTGCCAATTGACTATGAAATAGAGGGGAACTAAAAAGAGGGACAAGAACAAAAGAAGAGTGAACGGACAAACAGTTGTTTGAGGTTTATTTACGATTACCCAACTAAACTATTTTCTATACCACTTAGATCTAACTTCTTCAGTCTTACTTTTGTGACTAGATTATTAAGTGACACAATTATTTACACCAGGAAACTTTTGTCTTACAAATTTAGACTAAAGTATACTCGTCGACTGGGTTTCGGAGGACCAGTCGATTTCTCACTTATCCTTGAGTCACGAATATCGACACCTTGGTAGACTACTTTCCAGTCACAAAGAAAGAGCCCCCTCGGGAGGAAGAAACATTTGTTCCTTTTGAATGTAAAGCCCACTGAACTAACCCATAGTAAAGGGTTCGAGTGTGGGACCCCTTTCCTTTTAACTTGAAAGTCGGAAATTTTCTCCTTTAATCTGAATGGACTTCCTCTCTAGTATAGAAGGTGGGGACAGGTGAGTTCACTGACTGGTACTTTAATTTATCAGTCAAGTTCGGATCTATGTCTTCCGATAACTCCGACTCGTAGAGTTTCTCCTTTTGTTGTACCTTTGTTTAATACGAAATAGGAACTTACACGACATATAAATGTGTAAGTACGATTTTGTCGAACAGAGGGGAAATCGGACTCCACGAGGACCTTGGTGTATAATATATGGCCCAGATAGAGAGGTCAGTTTCCCTACCCTTTGTGTTAACGGACGATTTGTCTTCACGGTTGCTCCGGAACACGTCTGTTGAGTGTCGTTATTTGATCCACGAAACTAAGGAGGTGTCGGGAGACCCTAGAATAATAGAGACAACTATCGTAAAGGTCACAAATTCAGTCAAGACTTACCTCCACAAGCCCTATAATTAAGATCTCTAAGGACCTCCTGTGTCGTATCACTTGAGAACTGAATTCAAGGAAACAATAAAGTGAAGACAGGGACCACACATCCATTGTTCTTCGACATTTTCCCTTCTCGACAGGGTTCATTCTTTTACTTCACTACGCTGTACCGACTTTAGACAAAGGGGGTTTAGTCGAAAGACTTTAACATACATTTTACGTCCTCTGTATATATGTAAAGGATCCTTTATCTAGTTATCTAAAAATAGTCAAGGAATTACAGAAATAGGGAGTTTTCTACTTATTGTTTGTGTCGGGTTCCTGTCCGTCCCTACTTAATCCTCTAATCCTGACTGTATATCCTACCCGAAGGAACCACCGAGTCTACCACTTCTTAGGCGAACGTTACGTTCTCTGGGTTCAAGGTAGGGACCCAACCTATTCGGGGAAACTCTTCCCTTACTGTTGGGTGAGGTCGTAAGAACGGACCTCTTAAGGTACCTGTCTCCTCGGCCCACCCGATGTCAGGTACCCCAGTGTTACTCACCCTGTCCTGACTCGTAAAAGTGAAAGTGAAAACATATGTGGTGGTACACATTTTCTCTATCGGTCACCCTTCGACGTCATATCCTGTCCCTCGAGTCGAGCCACGAGACACTACTAAATCTCCAGCCCCTCACCCAATCCTCCCCTGTATACATACGAATATCGACTAAGTACAACAACATGTCGTCTTTGATTGTGTTGTAACATTTCGTTAATATAAGGTTAATCTTTTACTTACTTACCTACGATAGTTTCGTGGAAAATTTCCTCCTAGACAGACGTCCCACAGTTCGACTTCGGTCGGATTATGTCACTCACTACCTCCTCCTTTCTTCCCGGTCCGTCTGAACGCCGAGGGGCAGGGACCCAGACCACAGGTCATGTCGAGAAGGGTTGAGGTAGACTCGTCCGGGGAGAAATTAGAAGGGGATCCTAGATGAGGGTATATAATAGTACTCTGAGTTTCCTTTTTTTGTACTGATCTCTCTGACACTTGAGGTGCAAGTCAAGTCAAGTCAAGTCAGTGAGTCAGCACAGGATGAGAAACGCTGGGGTACTTGACGTCGTGTGGTCCGGAGGGACAGGTAGTGGTCGAGGACCTCAAATGGGTTTGAGTACAGGTAACTCAGTCACTACGGTAGGTTGGTAGAGTAGGAGACAGTAGGGGAAGAGGAGGACGGGAGTCAGAAAGGGTCGTAGTCCCAGAAGAGGTACTTACGAGATGTTTACGAGGCAATCGGGAATTTTTTTACTCTATACCGTTGTGACAAATTATGACGTGTTTTCAAATAGTTAAGACGGGCAGTGGTGACCTTTGTAGACACCGTAAGTTTTACAGAGAGTCACGATGTCAAGTAATTCGGAAAACGATTATTACAATTGTACGGAGCCTGTGATTCTAAACGATGGTCGTGAAAGGAGGATTTAGTCCCGACCGATCCCACGGGGGACTCTGCTGTGACTACCTACCAACTTACTGAGTCTCCACTGTACTCTTACATTAGGTCATCACAACATTTCACTACATCAGTCAATCTTTCTTGTAAGTTAAAAGTACGTCGAATTGACTATAACTTAATCGACGACACACCTTCGTGCTAATACAGAGTTGTACCGACTCTAGACAACTTAGTCCTTCCTTTAGGAGACCACGTCTCTCGTTAGTATTACATTTCCGGATTGTCCTAAATAGTCTAAATAAAACCTTGAATTTTTCAGTTACTTAAGGTGTTTAAATTTCTTTAAAAGACAGTGGAAACATACTAAACTCTTTACACCCCGTGTATTAAACATCAGACCTGAGGATAAACTCCGTTTTATGTCAGTCTAAGGTTATTGACCCAAGACTCGGAATCGTGATTGTCTTGTCTTCCCCATGTAACCTTCTCTACAACTACCTTCATCTAAGGACGGAAATCTAGAGATTCTTCTCCTTTTTCTTTTTGGGAGACTACATCTACTACTTATTCGGTCCTCGCCAAATTGGAATTTGTTTAATAGGTGGTTACTAATGTGGGTAAAAATCTCTGTTAAAAATTTTCATACGACCTTTCCTTTTAACTTTCCTAAAGAAAGAATTTACTCAATAGTTTCTTCACCTAAACTAAGTACTAAAGTTTCTTCGTCTACTTTAATTTTATAGCCTTACTCACTTCCATTTTGATGGAAAAACACAACACTTCTAATTTAATTCTAATTTACTCCTTACAAGAAAAAATTTTTATTATAACCTCATGTCAACGAAATGCTACAACACAATCAAAGACGACATGTCGTTTCATTTAGTCAATATACATATGTATATCGACGAGAAAAAACCTAAAAGAAGGGTAAATCGAGTGGTTCCTCGCGACTTATCTCAAGGGACACGTGATGTCATCCAAGAGTAATCAATGGATAAAATATATATCAGTACACATATACAGTTCGGGTTAGAGGACTTTAGGTGCTCCTTAGTCCGTAATAGAACCAATCTACTTGACACCCCTCGTCTTTCGTCTTCGGACACATTTCCCTGAACCCTCTCCTTTCCCTCCACTGCCATTTAATCCTCAGACGGGGAGTAGGGTGAAATTAAGTAGGGTGAGGAGTAAAGGGAAGAATCCTAGGTATGTAGAAAAAGAGATGTAAACACAGAGATAGAAGTGAGACGTTTATTCAAGTAGACTTGTAAAAAGATCTAAGGTATATGTAAGGACCCGTATATGTGGACCTCTTTAGGTATTAAGGGTTTCTATGTGTGTGGGGTCACAAACGACGTCGTAACAAATGTTATCGGTCCTGTACCTTCGTCGGATTTACAGGTAGTTCTCTACTTACCTATTTCTTCTACACCTCATATATACCTACATATATACATATGTCTACACATATATAAGAAAACCTTAATACCTAAAGAGGTCCACATACATATACGTACACATATATACCTTGTGTATATATACTAGTAGTATGTACATACACATATATATATATGTGTGTGTGTGTGTGTGTTACCTTACAAATGAGTCGGTATTTTTCCTTGTTTTAACACACTAAAGCTCTCTACACCTACCCGGATCTCTGAGAGTATGTCTCACTTCATTCAGTCTTGCTCCTCACAAAATCACTGTCTCTTTTGTCTACTGTTCGTTTCACTTTATTTTTCAGTTGTACCCCAACACGTTTTCTGACCTACAGACACAGGGACGTTTTAAGTATCCAACTTTAGACTCGGGGTTAAACTACCTCAATACCCCCGTCCCGAGACTCTCCCTTAATCCAGTACTCCCACCCCGGGACTACTTACCTTAGTCACGGGAATATTTCCTTGGGGACTGCAGGAAAAAGGTGTTATGTTCCTGTATCAGTTTTCAACCGTCAGACGTTGATCTGGGACTAGTACGGACGTGTGACCATAACCTGTAGGTGGGACATCTTTACATTCCTTATCTACAGACGACAACTATTCGGTGGTCTGACACCATGAAACATTCGGACGTGACTGACTCCGTCCAAAGCCCAGTCTTCAGAGTCTAAGAGACTAAGGGTCGGGACCGTAAGGTATCGACGTCCCATCCTGCAGTGACAGGTCCGAGGGGGACCTACAGATCAACTTTAGTCTTACTCAGGTCACCGGGGGTGGTTAGAATGTTCCCACCCCTTGTTCGTATTTCACTCCAGTAACGTGTTTTGGTGAAATATTTGATTTACAATATATTTATTAAGTGAACTCATAATAGAACTTTAAAATTTTTACAGATACACTTTTAAAAGAGACGAATAAGTATGTCTTTTCGTTAAAGTAATCGATAAACCAAGTCTCAAGTTTTCTATGTTCGTCCCTTTTATTAATAAGTTGGTACTAACTACAGTTCGTTTCAGTCTTTTAGAGAATTAAATAACCTCAGATTTACGGGAACCAATACTTTGGGTTTACTATGTTACGAACATTCACACAAAACATTTAAGATTACGAGTTACGTTTACACATATACAGTTAAGGAGAGAATGAACGTTCTCGGACAAAAAGATTAGTAAAACGACGACTATATAAAAACGAGATCACTCGACTTTTTCAATTTTAAGTAAAAAAAGTCTATGGAGGGACCCTTAAGACTATAAAGATATCTACATCTATGTCTATATAGACATAGTCTTATAGAAATAAAGGACGACTAGGGTTTCGTAGAGTCAATCAAATACGGATGGGATGGGTAAATAGAGTGACAGGAGAGTGTAAAACGTATTTGAAATGGAACCTTCGTAGCCAAAGTGAGAGTAGATTCGGTTTTTGTTATAGGTTAAAATATAGGTAATTTCATTACGGAACACTGAGGTTCTAAGAGGAACGACTCTTTCGAGTAAAGCTCCAGGGACTTTCTCACTACTCCTACATTAAGTAATTACTAACTGTGAAGTATAAATCTCTAACGATAAAACTTTTTTCACGAAGGAGTATGTAAATACTAGAGTAAACGAGAAGTAAATATATTTTTCTTTCGTTATGGATATTTTTTCATAAAAATGTACTTGGAAAAGAGGGAAATATATTTCCTCTTTTGGTCGTTACAAATTTTCTCCATTTCAGGTCATTACTAATTGAGCATTCGTCCTGTCGATCCTGAGATGGACAAAGACAACTTTGGGTTTAGAGAACGAAAGTTCTGAAAGAGAACAGAAACCAAATGACTTCAAACTTATACTGAATGGATCTATGTAAGCAAACTAAAAAAGTAAAAATTAACACCACCTTAACTATATGCTGTAGTATAATCAAAGTCCATACGTTACATTACCAAGTTATAAACATATAAAACGTTTTACTAGTAGTGTCATTTAGATCAATTGTAGGTAGTGGTGTGTGTCAATGTCTCAATAAAAAAAAAAAAAGAATAACTACTCTTGAAATTTTTAGATGAGAGACTCGTTGGAAGGTTATACGTTGGGTCATAATAATTGATGCCCGAAGGGTCCACCATTTGTTAGGCGGACGGTTATGTCCTTTACGTTCTCTGTTCCCAAGTTAAGGACTTAGTCTTTCTAGGGGTCCTCTTCCTTTACCGTCGGGTGAGGGTTATAAGAACGGACCCCTTGAGGTACCTGTCTCCTCGGACACAGGTGTCCCAGTGTTTCTCAGCCTGTGTTGACGTACTGACTCGTACATGTGTACGTAATAATTGATATCAGTGTTTTTACATACCTTGAGAAGTTCCTAGACACGTGGCAGGTGTGTGTCCTCGGAACGAACAGAAGAGACATGGTAAGGGTACAATCATATGTACGACAACTTCGTTCGTCACAAACGAACGAAGAATAAGACGACACACAAGAGACTCGAAGGGCCTAGACACCAAAACATGAAAAGAAATGACAACCCTTCAAGAACCGATAACAATGGAGTGAACAAAGAAGACAACGTGACACAGAGAGTAGAGGAAGATTAAGTCTAGTCAAGTCAAATCAAGTCAACGAGTCAGTACAGTCTGAGAAACGCTGGGTACTGGGCGTCGTGTGGTCCGAAGGGACAGATAGTGCTTGAGGGTCTCAAATGGGTTTGGGTACAGGTAACACAGTCACTACGGTAGGTTGGTAGAGTAGGAGACAACAGGGGAAGAGGAGGACGGAAGTTAGAAAGGGTCGTAGTCCCAGAAAAGGTTACTCAGTCGAGAAACGTAGTCCACCGGTTTCATAACGTCAAAGTCGAAGTTGTAGTCAGGGAGGTTGCTTGTGGGTCCTGACTAGAGGAAATCCTACCTGACCAACCTAGAGGAACGTCAGATTCCCTGAGAGTTGTTATAATATGGAAAACTTTAGTAGAGTGTTAAGCACTTACAAGACAAGAGAAGTAAAAATAAGGAGAATCAGAAACGTAAAGTCAAACCTTTCAGAAATAACTGGATAGAAGTCGAACCACTTAGAAAGGACCTGTCACGGTACAGATGACTACTTGGGTAGTTTCCGTAAGAAGTAAAGACAGTCACAAAAACTAAAAGTCGTCAAGAAAAAGACATTGATGACTAAAATTAAAAAGGGTAATACATATGCTCAACACACATTTTCACAACCTTTTATATCTGTGAATCAAAGGGAACAAAACATTTGTACCCGTACACAGAGTTATAATAAAAGAAAAAAAAAAAAACTCCATATCAAAAGATGTTACAACACTATGAAAGTCACCATGTCGTTTCACTAAAGTAATATGTATAGATGGATAGTGTATACAAAGGTAGAGAGATGAATATAAATGGTAGACAAGAACTTCCAACACATGAAAAAGGTAATCGCGGGAATTTTATAATTTGTATCTATAAAATTTAATGAACAAATTATTAAGGTTGTACACATAATGTAGACTCAGACCAAGACTACGAAGAAAAAGAGAAGTCTGAAACCCCAAACAAAAAAAAAAAACCAAAAAAAAAAAAAAACGAAAGACTGTATGGAACATCAAAAAGTAACTTTCGGTTTATACAACATAATCAATTGTCTGTAATTCCATTTATCTGGAAATCATACTTTTACACACTAGTAGAAAAATATTTTAGTTAAAAATAACGTCATATCAACTAAATGACACACCATAATCAAAGACGAGATGTTGTTTCACTTAGTCAGTATGTCGGTGAGAAAAAATCTAAAGGTATATCCACTAATGTGTCATAACTTGTCTCAAGGGACACGATAAGTCGTCCAAGAATAATCGATGGACAAAACATATATCATCACACATATACAGTTAGGGTCAGAGGGCCAAATAGGGAGGGGTGGGAATAGGGGACCATTGGTACTTACAGGAAGGACTGAGACGCAGACAAGACATTTATTCAAGCAAACATAGGAAAGAAAATCTAAGGCGTATATTCGCGATAGTATACTATAAACAGAAACTCAGAGTGACTGAAGGTAGACATAACGACGTCTACCGTACTAAAGTGACAAGAAATACCGACTCATTGTGAGACGACGCGAACACAGAACGTAGAAGTAGTCGATAAGAAGGTGGTCACCTGCAAATCCAACAAAGGTACAGGACATTTATCCCGACACGATTAGAAAGACTTAATACTAAAAGAAGTTTATTTGTAGGTCCTCACCCTAATGACCTACTGTATCATGGAGATATAAGAAAAAAAAAAAAAAAATTCCCTTGGAGGTATGACAAGAGGTATCTACGACATGGTTAAGTGTAAGGGTGGTTGTGACATTCTCCCAACGGAAAAGAGGTGTAGGAAAGGTCGTAAATAATAAACATCCAAAGACCTACTACCGGTAAGATTGACCACACTCCACTATGGAGTAACATCTTAACTAAACGTAAAGACATTCTTAATTGCTACAACTCGTAGAAAAGTACACGAGAATCGGTGGACATACAGAAGAAACCTCTTTACAGACAAATCCAGAAGACGGGCAAAAACTAACACAGTATAACGATCCTCAAACTGACACAAACAAATCACAATTCTGAAAGGAACACCGAGTCGACCATTTCTCAGTCGGACGTTGCACCCTCTGGACCCAAGTTAAGGACCCAACCCTTCTAGGGGACCTCTTCCCTTTCAGATGGGTGTGGTCATAAGACCGGACCTCTTAAGGTACCTAACATATCAGGTACCCCAACGTTTCTCAGTCTGTACTGACTCGGTGAAAGTGAGTGAGTGGATCGCAAACGAGAAGGGACTCTACATCTTTGAACATCTCCAGAGTCCAAGGAAATCAAGGACAAAAACAGAGGAGAGAACTGAAACCCCGAAGGGACCATCGCGTCTGTTATTTCTTTGACGAACGTTACGTCCTCTGGGTCCAAGTTAGGGACTCAGTCCTTCTGGGGGACCTCTTGCCTTACCGATGGGTGAGGTCATAAGAAGGGACCCCTTAAGGTACTTGTCTCCTCGGACCACCCGATGTCAGGTACCCTAGTGTTTCTCACCTGTGCTGACTCGCTGATTGTAAAAGAAAAGCGAACTAAAATCCGAAAGGACGTAGACACAGTCGAAAAAACCACGACGGGACGACGATAATATGACCTAGGATGACCACCACTGTGACCCATCCTCTTCATAAGATTTTAGAGTACTTATTTAGAAACAGAAAAGTACTCAGACACAGACCCTGGGCACAGAAAGTGTTCACAAGGAGGTAACCAGGTGAGAGAGAGGACCGACGTCCTGAGGGTCGTAAAAGGGAACTTCTTCAATAGTAACAACTGATAGCAAAAAGTGGGGGATATATTCCACTGTCCTTCAAATCTCCCACAACATCACCCTCCTTGTGGGAAGGGGATCGACACTACACTGAGATCTGTCCGAAAAAAGGTACCTCGTCCACCAAAACAACACCTGTGTAAAGTCTTTCTAATGAGAAGGGGAGGAAGACGGTCTCTGTATTCCTCTAGAAAGTGTGGAAGTTAAGAGAGGACCGAGGTTCTTTACAGTAACTAAAAGGTTCTCTTTCCAAGTTGGAAAAGAACAACAGTCCTATCTTATTAAAGACTCGAGAAATGCACAGTCTCGATGTTGGTCTTGAGGGTTCAGAAAGGAAAATGTACTCTCGGAAGTGGTCCAAGACTCCTTCTCTTTTTTTAGATATTTATCTAAAACATGACACCGGTGGTCCAAGGACACACGTACCTTAAGACGTCCGTTCTTATGACCTCACCCATCGGTAAGGGAAGGGATCCCCTAGAAGGTTCGTCTAGGAAATGGTGGACTCGGTGGTACCTTCGGGGTATTTATTGGATCGTACATGAACACCGATCAATTATATCGGTGAACACAGAGTCATTTTTCCTTTCCTTATGGTCACACAATCGAAGAGACACTCGGGTAAGAGATACCTCCTCCCACGGGTCGTCTTGTCTCGTTATTGAAACTCGTATTTTTGAATCCGTATAACGCGGTCTTCTCTTGTCGTTAGGTGGGTCGGGTCCTGGGACAGACTGGCACCGTGAGTTCCCGGAAAACACCCCTTCATTCTGGGAGTCTCTAATTCCTTCGGGACCTGTACGGGACGGAGGACCGGTCACTAGGTAGATGGCAGACACGTCAGTGACGACGACGACGATTCACCGAAGTTAGCACAGGTCGAGACACGCTGGGGTGTCTACCGTCGGGTGGTCCGAGGCGGTAAGGACCCTAAGAGGTCCGTTCTCGTTACCCCACGGTAAAGGAAGAGGTTACGTACTTTCACTTTTCACTTTCACTTCAGTGAGTCAGCACAGGCTGAGGAGACTGAGAAGCACTGGGGTACCTGACGTCGGATGGTCCGAGGAGGTGGGTACCCTTAGAGGTCCGTTCTCATGACCTCACCCAACCGTAACGGAAGAGGTAACATGTCAGTGTCCTTGGATATTTTCAGTATTATAGTATCGTACAACCTTACCCGTTCCGCTATTTTTAACCAGAAAATACAACTATGAATTTAGGACAACTGGAAATATCTCCCCATTTACAGGTTTTTTTTTCTATTTCATCATTAATCTTACCCTTTTTCTTCCGTCCGTTATAGGCAAATAACGGAAAGATAGAACGGTGACTTCGTAGACACTTGTATAGTACTTACATCCATAATGTATTTAGACGACAGTCGAGACGGTAGGGGGTAGGGTGGACTCTGTCCAAATCCCGTTCTTTGTTCCTTCTGAGTCGAGGAGGAGAGCAAGTAACCAAGCCTGCTACTCCTTCTACCAGTACTCTGTCTTGACTCCCCACTCCGTCTCCGTCTTACTTTTTGGGTGTACCTTTTCTTTTATAAATGCGTTCTGAAATCTAAGAAGTTGTGCTCAGTAGACTCCTATGGAAACTTTTACCGTAAAAACAAAACAAACAGACCTTGCAATACATTGAAAGAAAGACGTGAACCAATGGAACCTCAGAATCGACAGTTTCATCTTCCTTAGGTTTTCGTCTAGATCAAATTTAGCGGAGTCCGAGACAAACGTAGGAGACTTAGGGATCCCTGGTCGGTTGGGACCACACCCCCCGTTTCCCTCCCATACAAGGTGTCGAAACCAACAATCTTTCAAGAAAGAGAGTAACTCACGTTATGATAAAGGAATATTTAGGTACTGAAACGGTATTAATAGCGTGTTGTATTTATATGAACTGTAAAATAAAATGTCGGATGTATATTTGTAACATGCATAACCTGTGGTAAAAGGTCTCTTCTTTGGAACCTACTTTAAACTGTTAAGGAAGTAAATAAAAGTACATAGAGTTTCCTCTACTTAGTTTTACAGATCGAAGTCAGTAAATTCAAGTCATTTGACTGGATATTTATTTCGGATCACTTCCTTCAACCCTTGTAAGGTGTATCCTTACGTTAAATAAAGAGGGGTTCCTCATTTACTTGTATGTAGGGGCACCTCGGGTGTACCATTCTTAGACGGGGGTCAAAACACCCCTAATCTCTAGTACAAGAGTACATCTCACCATTCACCTATAATTAGTCTATTTTCGTAGGGTAAATTTCCTTCGTAAAGGTTAAGGTCGAGAAGTCTATGTGTACTTTTAACCGTCGACACTCATGTAAATTACTCTCGTATAACGTGAATTATAATCTCTTCGTTACAGTGTAATTCAATACTATGTACCTATCTTTAATCAAGAGACTCACAGGAAAAGTCTTCCTGTGGTTAAAACTTCGTCTTTTTGGTACGTTTACATTTTCCTCACCCCTATCATGATATACTTACACTAAAGTCGGTCCGATATATAAAAAAAAAGACTGTAGGTACCCTCCGTCACTAGACTATCATCTTCCTTCCTGTCTCTTTCCTTCCGACCCTTTTGACCCTAGGTTCTTTTTTACCGGGACCCTTCGTTCCGTCTTCAAGAATTAGAGCAGGTCAACCTTTACTGACACTTGTCCCCGTCGTTAGCCCTGTTCTTCACCCGAGGTTGACGTCCTCAGTCTCTCCTCTCGACCCCCTCCCAAACGTTACGACCCCCCAAAGGAAATTCATAAATCTAGAATTACCCGAAGGGAACATCGAGTCAGTCATTTCTTAGACGGACGTCACGTCCTCTGGGTCCAAGTTAGGGACCCAGTCCTTCTAGGGGACCTCTTCCCTTACCGTTGGATAAGGTCATAGGAACGGACCTTTTAGAGTCCCTGTCTCTTCAGACCACCCGACGTCAGACACCCTAGCGTTTCTCAGTCCGTAATGACTTGCTGATTATGAATGAATGAATGGACTCGAGATACATACGTGCACACACGATTCAACGAAGTCAGAACAAACTGAGTAACACTGAGATGCCTGACGTCGGACGGTCCGAGTAGACAGGAACTTAAGAGGTCCGTTCTTATGACTTCACTCAACGGTACGGGAAGAGGTCCCCTAGAAGGACTGGGTCCCTAGCTTGGGTACAGAGTACGGAGGACGAAATCGTCCACCCAAGAAGTGGTGATCGTGGTGAACCCTTCGGGAGATACACACATACACTATCAACTGATCAGCACAGGTTGAGAAACGTTGAGGTACCTGATATCGGGTGGTCCGAGGAGACAGGTACTCTAAAAGGTCCGTTCTTATGACCTATCCCAACGGTAAAGGAAGAGGTTCCGTAGAAAGGTTGGGTCCCTAACTTGGGCCCAGAGGACGTAATGTCCGTTTGAGGAATAGTAGACTCGGTCGTCCTTTCAGGTTACATATTTGGTATGGTTGACTCATGGTTCACTAATCTGTAGGTCGGTGTTCCCCTTCCTCCTTTTTTCGGGTAAATGTTACGTTAGAGTGAGTAATCTCTTTAGGTCCTGACCACCCTCCCTCGAATGAGACCCTCTAAGGGTCTTAGCAATGACTAAAAATTTTGATTCTACACACGGTGAAACAATTTTGTAACTTACACTATACTTATTATTAAGAATCACTACTGAGTGTAAGTTTGAACAGACAGTATTTTTACAGATCTTTCTGTACAAACTTCTTTTATTACTAATCTATTGATTTTTATCATTAATGAAAGACTCCCTTTTTTTTTTTTTGTCGGGTAGTGACCATTATAGAAGTCAGAAGTATCTTTAAACTGTATTGGGATAAAATAAGGGAATTTGAGTCAAAACTAAGTTTCTTCGTTGTAATCAGAAGGAAATAACTGAGTAACCTAAATTATTTATCCGTAGATCTTTGTAACCTTCGTCGTGATATTGTTTTAGATTGAGTTAACTGTAACTTAATAAAGATTTTCCTCTAAATCAGTAGAATCTTAAAAGTTTTGGTTGAACGGAAGAAGTATCCGTCTGTTTTCCTTTCAAGACCCACGAAGTGAGACTTATGTTCAAAGAACTAAAGTTTATCTATTCCTTTTCACAAGATACGTATCGAATAGAGTAGGGTATATGTAGGTCGATAATGAACCAAAGAAACATTTGTAGTGACACCTCAACAACCGACTACTAGTGAACTATGTTTATCATTAATGTTACTGTCAACAGGTTCACTCATTAAATTTTGTGTTTATATAAGTCTCAGAGTACGTCTAACACGTGAGTAAGAAGTCATTTAAAAATTACCATTGAGTTTCTAATTACAGTTAATCGAATCTCCAAGGAACCCTCCTCATGTGTTCCTCATGTAGGTAAAGAACACCCCGACTCAAACATTACTCTTGAATAAAATTTTTTATTATTACTCTCTAACGTATTTTAATTAGAGTGAAAGATTGAATCAACAACTGGCTTAAAAACTCCAAAGAACCAGAGAAGAATAGCGTACAACTATATCACCAACTATATCATATATATAACTAATACGTTTTTGGAAACTGACACATCTAGTGTTGTTTGACACCTTTTAAAAAGTTCTCTACCCTGATGGTCTGGTGAAATGGATGGAGGACTCTTTAGACATACTTCCAGTTCTTCGTTGTCTTGACTTACACCTGTACTCAAACTCGTTCGAGACCCTTAACCACTACCTGTCCCTTCGGACCACACGACGTCAGGTACCCCAGCTTTTCTCAACCTGTGTTGGCTCACTTGACTTGACTTTACTTACTTTGTTGTCTGACCAAGGTTTAGTCCTTTCTCATACAGTTCCGACATATAACAGTGGGACGAATAAATTGAATATATGTCTCATGTAGTATGTTTTACGGTCCGACCTACTTCGTGTTCGACCTTAGTTCTAACGACCCTTTTTATAACTATTGAAGTCTATACGTCTACTGTGGTGGGAATACTGTCTTTCGCTTCTTGATTTCTCGGAGAACTACTTTCACTTTCTTCTCTCACGTTTTCGACCGAATTTTGGGTTGTAAGTTTTTTACTTTTAGTACCGTAGACCAGGGTAGTAAAGTACCGTTTATCTACTCCTTTGTTACCTTAGTCTCTGTCCGAAATAAAAGAACCCGAGGTTTTAGTGACATCTACCACTTACGTCGGTACTTTAATTTTCTACGAACGAGGAACCTTCTTTTCAATACTGGTTGGATCTATCGTATAAGTTTCCGTCTGTGTAATAAAAAGGTTGTTTCCAGGTAGATCAGTTCCGATACCAAAAAGGTCATCAGTTCATACCTACACTCTCAACCTGATATTTCTTTCGACTCGTGGCTTCTTAACTACCAAAACTTGACACCACAACCTCTTCTGAGAACTTTCAGGGAACCTGACGTTCCTCTAGGTTAGTCAGATAGGATTTCTTCTAGTCAGGACCCACAAGTAACCTTCCTGACTACAACTTCGACTTTGAGATTATAAAACCGGTAGACTACACTTCTCGACTGAGTAAACTTTTCTGAGTACGACCCTTTCTAACTTCCGTCCTCCTTTTCCCCTGCTGTCTCCTACTCTACCGACCTACCGTAGTGGCTGAGTTACGTGTACTCAAACCCATTTGAGGTCCTCGACCATTACCTGTCCCTTCAGGCCACACGACGTCAAGTACCCCAGTGTTTCTCAGTCTGTGCTGACTCACTGACTTTAGACTTGACATGGACGGTCCGAGGATGTCGGTACCCTAAAAGGTCCGTTCTAATGACTTTACCCAAGGGTAAAGGAAGAGGTCCCCTAGAAAGGTTGGATCCCTAACTTGGGAGGTAGAGGACGAAACGTCCGTCTCCCCACTGTAAAGGGATAAACCTTAGTCAACCAACAAAGTACAGGTCAAGATTGATAACGAAGAACTGGACGTATGTCTAAAGAGTCCTCCGTCATTCCACCAGACCATAAGGGTAGAGTAGTTCTTAAAAGGTGTCAAACAACACTAGGTGTGTCAGTTTTCGAAACCGTTCCAGTTATTTCGTCTCCATCTACAAAAAGGTCTTGAGAGAACGAAAAAGTAACTAGGTTGCCTACAACCGTTAAACTAGAGACCAAGAAGACGGAAAAGATTTAAGTCGAACTTGTAGACCTTCAAGTACCAAGTACATGACAACTTAGGACCGAACCTCTTAAAACTGGTAATGAAACGATCACGTACTCTCCTCACGTTAACACACCATCAAACTTGTAAGAAACCGTTAAGTTTGATGGTGTGTTAACGTGAGTAGAGTTAAGAAGTGTATTCTTCTTTGAGTTTCCTAGTTACTAGATTTTCATTGTGACTTTGGTGTCTTTATAAGTTTCTATTGTAACAGAACCTTCCTCCTTTTTTGATTTTTAGGTCTGTGTCATTTTCTAACAATTCAAATCAAGACGCACACGCACATACAATTATGTTTACGTTGTCTTCGTTACTAGTCTTGAATTTTTTTTTCTCGTAAATTTAAGAAGGGGTCTTTTTAAATTTAGACGTTTCTTTTTACGAAATGGATAAAAGTACACTTATTTTTGTCTCCAGTTATAGATCTCCGTCGCAACACTTTAAATACTTAGAGTTCCGTTTTCCAGGTGTGACTCTCGTAAGTTCGTCTTTTCAGTTAAAAGGATGTTTAATTCTTTTTATTAGGAATAGAGTCTGAAAAGAGAATATTACTTGTGGTCTATATTTATTCTGATTGTAAACGTCTCCAAATTTCCCCTTTCCAGTATTGGGTCTATAGATCTGACTTGTTCTAAAGGAAAAAGACATTTCTGTTTTCATTTGTCGGTTCCGAAATTTTTCATCGAGTAAAGTTACGGTAAAGTTTTTTTTTTTTTTTTTTTGGTTTCTTTAGGTTTTGACTTATACATAATTTTGACTGATACATAATATCTTGAACCCTTGTGCCTTTAAAACTGTCTATTCAATCTTTTGTGAGTCTAGATAAAAAATCTAAGATTATACATAATTTTTATAACGACTTTTGTATTACTTATATACAAATTTACAAAGACTTTTACTTTCGTCGGGAGGATAAAGTGAGAGAAAGAGAGAGTATGTGTGTGTGTGTGAAAATTTTAGGTTCTAATAATGTTGGTTTCAATTTTTCATCTACCTCTTCTCGTTCTTTTATTTTTTGACGATTAAAATTTTAAAATACATTTCTTCGTAGTTTTCTTTGACAGAAATGAACCGTTATTATTTGTTTATGTAGTTAAGTTCATTCACGAGATTCTAAATTTTTTGAATTGATTAATTTTTGTATATATATGTGCAGATCAATGATTTATATTTTTGTAATTTTTATCAGTGACGGATTAGGTTTCAGTACTTCTAAGGACACATGTACCTTGTAACTACTCGGTCAGGTTCTCAAAGATTTTATGTCCCATCTTAGACAGAATTAGAGTCTTACGAACCCTCTAATGTAAAGGGTCTCCTTGTCCCTACCAGTCAACAGGTGGATTCTAAAAACGGTGGAAACTTTCGATGTCCCTTGCCCTCTATTTCTTCGTTCGAGCTCGATCTCCATTCTTCATCTAAACGGGTCAGAAAGGACCGACCTCTGTCATTAGGTGGTCCGAAAGTTTAGGAGCGTCTCAGAACGGACTGTTTGTCCCTTCTTGGTCTCTGTCCGACTCAGAATAATTTTTACGTCTACATATTAACCCTCATGTCCCTCTGTCCGTCTCTCTGTCTCTCTCTCTTTCTCTCCTCGTTTTCGTTCTTGACTTCTCCATTACCGGTTTTTTACACGGATCTAACTATTTTTTGTAGTTAAGTGGTTAAGTTCTTTGGGTTTGTCAAGTCGTAAATTTTTTCTTTCTTTCTTTTTCTTTTAGTAGGAAACCATGTAACGTCCTTTTGACGATTTTGAATCGTCTACTTCAATTTCAAAAGAAAGTCTTCGTTTATATATAGGAATATATAGTAATAAAAATCAACAAAAAATAAAAAATTCAAAACTAGTACGGAGCTCTGTACACCCTAGAATCAAGAGACCGGTTCTTAGCTTGGGTGTTGGAGTCGAAACTTTAACGTCTCAGAATGGTGACCTAGTGATCCCTTCTGGGGTATGTATAGTAATAATTCTCTATTTGTAGTTCAATAAAATTTTGATCAATAAGTAGTATTCTTTAATTCTTTTTTTACGGTTTTATTTTTTCTAACTTTCCTCTTACGAAGATTATTTGTATTTCCGGTTTTAATTTAATAGTCACTCCCTCTTTGTATGGGTATCAGTTATCCATGCACTTTTCTACGAGTTATAGTGATTAGTAATTTTTTTGACTTCTAGTTTTGGTATGACTCTATACTAGAGTGGGGAAAATCTTACCGATAATAATTTTACTGTTCTTTATCACAACCGTTCCTACACTTCTTTTCCCTTGAGAACACGTGACGACCACCCTTATATTTAACCAGGTCACCGGTACCTGTCGTCATATCTCAAAGGAGTTTTTTAATTTTTATCTTGATAGCATATTAAGTCGTTAAAGTAAGACCCATAAATGGACTTCCTTTACTTTAGAGACGGACGTTTCTATAGACATGGGGTACGACTGACGTAATAAATGTTATCGGTTCTGTACCTTTGTTAGGTTCACAGGTGACTACCCACTTACCCATTTCGTTTACACTATATATGTATCTTGTTTTAGAATAAATCAGTGTGTGTGTGTGTGTTTGGTTGGTCCTTTAGAACTGTAAACGTTGTTGTATCTACTCGGAACTCCGGTAATAAGACTCGTTTCGGTTAGTCTATCTCTTTATGTCTGTGGTATTTTAGAGAGTAAATGTCTGAGATTTTATTTTGTTTGTTTTTCTAGAATATCTGTGTCTTGTCTAAACACCAACGGTCTTTTCCCAGTCCCAACCCCCACCGTACCCAGTCTAATAACTTCCCCTAGTTTTCCATGTTCCAGACAATAATCTCTTTACTCACGGTCTCCACATTATGTGTTACTGGGGTACCTGACATTGGGTGGTCCGAGGAGAGAAGTACCTTAAGAGGTCCGTTCTTATAGCCACACCCATGGTAAGAGAAGTGGTCCCCTAGAAGGACTGGGTCCCTAGATTGGAGAGGACGTAACGTCCACCTAAGAAATAGTAGACTTGGTGGTCCCTTCGGACCCTTGGTCTTATACGGTAGAGGTTTAAATAAGAAACCATCTCCTCAATGAAACTCGATTTCCGGTGACTCTTAGTCGTCTATGTCCTTTTCGACATTGTTGTCTCTTGTCCAAAGGGAAACATCTCCTTTTAAGGTAAACATCTCTACCCAGGGAGGGAACGTGGTCGACTCTTCCGTGACTCTTTAGCCGGAGTGTTTGGAGTGATTCGTGGGGAACGATTTGGAATGAAAAGGACCAGACGAAGGGTGTTTCACGGAGAGGACGAGTCTTCGAGGGTCTGGGGAAACGTCCGAAACCATGGATTGGGACTCAAGATTGGTCGCGCACCCTACTGACTCACGAGAACACGCGTGTACGTCCTGTGGACACAACTATGTGAAGACTACCAAGAAGAGAATAATTGGACGGAGACCGGTCAGAGAATATCTCCGGGGTCGTCCTCCGGATCCATGTCCTTACCTAAAAAGAGGGATTGTAGGTCTTCCCAAAGGGTCCACCGAGTCACCAATTCTAGGGCGGACGGTTAACGTCCTCTGAGTTCTCTGTACCCAAACTGGGGACTTAGCCCTTCTAGGGGACCTTCTCCTTTACCGTTGGGTGAGGTCATAAGAACGGACCTTTTAGGGTACCCGTCTCCTTGGACCGTCCGATGTCAGGAACCCCAGTGTTTCTCAGTCTGGGGTCCTCTGTACTGACTCTCCTCCTCACACGTCGTACTGTAGTCCTTTCCCCTTTGTTAACTTAACCATCTAATTATTTAGACTTTAGATCAATGAACTTATTCTCCTTTAGTTGTTTTCTATACGTAAGTGAAATTTTAAAATGAAAAACCTGATTTATTTAAAATAAGTTTATTTCTATATATTCACCCCCACACTTTTTTAATACTCTAATGTCTGACTCTTCTTTGACGTTTTTATTCCCATTGAAATTTTTATGTGAAAGATATTTATTTAAACTATAAAAATACTTTTCCCGTTAAAAGACCGGTTCATATTTACTATCTTGAAAATTCTTTCGTCTTTTGAACTTACCCGGTCAACGAGAACCGTACAATGACTCTTCTAATAAGTCTTATATACTTTAAAAGTTCAATTCCACCAAAGTATATTTTATGAAATATGACATATATTATGGTGTGTATGTGTATTTGTATATGTTAATACATATTTAGAGTTATGTAAAAATACTTAATCTGAGTGAACTATGATTTCGAACTCTTTCGTGGCTTTGATACGTACGTCGATTTTTTTTATAGCACACTCTGTGAGTGTGTACTTATATTCACGTTTTTGAGATTTACTTTAAAATTGTCTAGTTAAAGTCACGGTTTATTTCTACTCTTGTATAGTATTAGTTTATCTTAATAAGACTCTTGAGTTCCTAGTGAGGTACGATTCTTTAGATAGTTAAATTCGAGATCATGTTCAATGTGTTACTAGAGATGTTTATGACTTTTACGTAAGTCTTTTAACTATTAAAAATTTTTTTGATTATCTTAAAAATCTCGGTAAAACTCATACGTTTTTATGATTCAGTTTTTATGTCTCTAAGGTATGTGAGAACTAGTGTTAAAGGAGATAATAATCATATAACGTAGGTCAACCATGTAAACAATGTTCACTAGTCGACTATAACTGTGTAGTAATAATCGACTTCAGGTATCAAATGTAATCCCACATTTCAAACACAACATGGAAGATACCCAACAGTGTTTACATATTACTGTATATATAGGTGGTAATGACATAGTGTCTTCCGACTCGTGTCTTCTTGGCTACGAAAGTTTGACGCCACGATTTCTTCTGAGAATTCTCAGGGAACCTGACGTTTGTCTAGTTTGGTCAGTTAGGATTTCCTTTAGTTAGGACTTATAAGTAATCTTCCTGACTACGACTTCGACTTCGAGGTTATGAAACCGGTGGACTACGCCTCTTGGTTGAGTAAACACTTCTGAGACTACGACCTTTCCAACTTCCGTCCTCTTCCCCTACTGTTTCCTACTCTTCCAACCTACCGTAGTGGCTGACCTACCTGTACTCAAACTTGTTTGAGGTCCTCTACCGTTTCCTGTCCCTTCGGACCGTACGACGGCAGGTACCCTCAGTGTTTCTAAACCTGTACTAAATCACTGACTTGTTGTTCATAGTGACGGAATTTTTAAGTTTACTGAAGTAACGGAATTTTTAAGTTTTCAGGAACTAGAAAAGTGATCGAGGTATCAAAACTGAAAAAGTCTTACGGTATATAATCTCTCCTATCGTCTTATACGGTGAGGTTTTATACTGACATCCTTAAGTCCTGTGTTATGAGGCTTTATATGAGAACCCAAGTAACTAATCAAATTCGACCTCCGTAAACTTTTTATCGTTTACGTCCCTCTCCGAAAGAGACGTGAGGGGGATAGACGGATCTCTGTCTCAGAGGTTTCCTCACGCCAACAGTATTTGGGGGAAGTAACTGGTCCCTTTTAACTAAGAACGGTGTCCTTTCCTCCAATCTTCAGTTGTAGTGTAGGTCTGTTTGGAACAGTGGTTGATAGTGCGGAGAGATAATAAGATCTCCGGGGGTAGTAGAAAGGATTTTAAATAAATAAGAAGGGACTTTCCGGACATAGAGGAAAAGAGTATGGGATAATTCTACCATAAATTAGGACTTAAGATTCGGTGGAATCCCTCAAGACGTAAACGGGACCATAAAGGGTACATACATGTTTGATGTGTACAATTATGGGAAGACAAAAGGAGAACAATTGGACGAAAGATAATGTTTTCAGAGTTGAGTCCTGAGTCTTCCCATCTTTCTTTGACAATAACAAAAGAGGATGTTATCCTTAGTTTTTCACATATCGACAAAGTCTAACTGAAGAAAGTCAAAGGGGGTTCAGAAAAGTACCGAATGTCGTGTAAAGAAAAGTAACGACTATTCATAACGGAAACACACACACACACACACACACACACGAATCAGTACAGACTGACACTGGGGTATCTGGTATCGGGTGCTTCACGGAGACAGACACCCTAAAAGTCCGTTCTTATGACCTCACCCGACGGTAAAGGGTGAGGTTATCGTAACAGACCTACGTGGCGTCACAAATATGTAAGTCGACAACTTCCTGTAGGTCGAACGAAGGTTTAAACACGACAATTTTAATTTCGGTGATATATGAAGAGTACACGTTCAAAACCAGACTTTCCTTCAAAAGTCGAGTAAACCTATTTATGGTTCCTCCCACTAATAAACTAGTACATTCTTATATAAATCAAAATATTCTTCGACAGTTCGACTAAAAGTTTTAACGAGATGGTAAGACGTAAGGATGGTCGTTACTTATTCTCAAGGACAACGAGGTGAAGGGGTGGTCGTAGACCACAACAGTAACAACCCCTAAAACGGGTAAAAAATTGTCTACATATCACCATAAAGGAACAAAATTAAAGATCAAAATTAAATTAAATAAAAGAACAAAATTAAAGATAACTACAACTCGTAGAAAAGTATTTGAATAAACGACAGAGAGAGGTATATAATAAACTATTTCATAGACAAGTCTAGAAAACGGATAACACTCAAAAAACAAAAGAATAACAACTTGGAATTTTCGAGAAACATATAAAATCTATGTTCAGGAAATAGATTATACACAAAACCCTTTAGTGGTCGGACACTAAACGAGAAAATAAGAAAATTGTCACATTAAAAGTTTTAAAAATTAAAATTATTTCAGTACGAATAGGGAAAAAATTTTTAATAACTAGTACGAAAACCTGGATTCTTGAATAGTCATTTAGATTTCAGTGAATATAAAAGAAGATACAATATAAGAACTTCAAAATGTTCAATAAAAAATTAATTTTTTTTATCTTAGCAACTTAATCAGTCGTAGGGGTGATCTAAAAAGATTATCTCTCAAATTACTTCTCTGTTGAAGTCCTTTGTATTTTCCAAACAATCCGTGGATCTCTATCACCGGTGTCATCCGATACCGGTGCCTTCCCAACCACGACCTCGGAGTGTGACCGTAAAGTGATAATAACACTTGTGTTGATCTTGAGTCGATGATGATCGCTAAAGTACGGATCCGTCCCTCTTTCGTCTCCCGCTTTATAGGAATGAAGAAGAACAATTGAAGGTCACAGTACAGTCACTACGATCAACCGGTTTGGGTGACCTTCCGTCGGTCGTTCCCTCCGTCCCCTGTCACCAGACGTCTCCAGTAGGCGGACCACCGCGTCTCGTCTCGGGTCTACCCTCCTTTAAGTACACCCTCTCCCGTGTTTTACTTATTATCGGTGTTTGAGGAACACATTAAATTTGTAGCCGTACAGTATGAGATCTTGTAATAGTAGCTGATCCCAAGCTTCGACTCAAGACCGTTAACCGTCGATACACTAGTTCCTGACCAATCAATTGTAAAGACAGAGGAAAAATTTTTTAACTTCTTATCAATAACATTTTACACTAGATTCAGTGTCCACAGTGTAGAGACAAAAAAAAAAAAAAATTTACGAATTAACCTCTATTTCTGTCCGAAGGGTCCACCACGTCACCATTTCTTAAACCGACAGTTCCGTCCTCCGCATTCTTTACACCCAAACTAGGGACCCAGTCCTTCTAGGGGACCTCCTCCCGTACCGTTGGGTGAGGTCATGAGAACGGATCTCTTACGGTGCCTGTCTCTTCGGACCACCCAATGTCAGGTATCCCATTGTTTCTCAGTCTATACTGACTTCACTAAATTGTACGTGTGTGTCTTCATCACTATACATCCGTGATTGTATAATAATAAATCTTCGTATAATCTTCGATCGTATAATAATAAACTTAACGACAATAATCTCTCTCTCCTCTTCGTCCGTCGTAGTAGTCTTTACTTTCGTAACGAAAAGTTGTGTCCTGTCTTAGAGATATACTTTAACTGTCGGTTTCTGTGTCACTATTCCTTTATAATTGTGTAGGAGTGATTTTGGTTCTCGGTCACTTCCTACGAACGATGGTGGTAATGGTAAATCCCAAGGTCTTTAAAATCAGTTGTATCATTCTATATATTGTAACCCTTTTTGTTCTTTAAATGGAAAAATGACCCGAAGGGGCCATCGAATCGACGACTTCTTAGACGGACGTTACGTCCTCTGGGGTCAAGCTAAGGACACAGTCCTTCTAGACGACCTCTTCCCTATCCAATGGGTGAGGTCATAAGACGGGACCTCTTAAGGTACCTAACATAAAATTTTTATTCTTTAAATGGAAAAATAATGAAATTCTATTATTACCGACGAACGGGTCTTTCTGAGAGCTGGAAGTTTAAATTTTTACTTCACCGATCTGTGTATTACTTAAAGATTGTTATTTACCGAAAAGATTTTAGGTTCTTTTTTGGATTCATATTATAAATTACCTTTATTAAAGGACAAATATTACTCTTGTGTTTTATAATTCATGGATTTATCGAAATATTTTTAAAACGTTTTTTTACACTTCCATCGGATTTTTAAACTATCGATGTAATTTTTATTGCACAATTTATTTTTAGTGGGGTAAGAGATATACCCTTCCACAGTCAAGAAGGGTTTAAGTAAATATGTAAGTTGCGTTAACGTAAATTTAAAGGTCACCCTAAATAAGACTTTGTACAAGTTCATTTCGATTCTAAATAGACCTTCTTATTTAAGTACTCGTCTGGGCTCTTTTCAATTTTGTCTTTGTTTTATTTTTTTCTAATTGAACACTATAAACGGTATGATCTATATCTTTGTATTAAATTATAATTATATTAGTTTTGTCCACCACCACCGGGTCTTTTCTCCTAGTCTTATTTTATTACTTTATCTTTGAGGGGTTTGTCTTATTCATACAATTATACTTCATTTACATCCATACACAAAACTATGTAATAGGGATTATTTATGATCTAATTTCTAAATTTACACTTTTTAATTGGTACTATTTTAGGGACCTTCTTATACATCGTCTTATAAACACATAGAGTCTCGTTTTTTTATTTCAGGAAAATTCACATTTTCGTTATACTTTATCAGTGTCGTCTTCCAACTATACTGACGTACTTTTATTTTCGAAAATATAAAGTTTTCAGTCGGGGAAAGACGAAAAGGATTATTGACGACAACTAAGACCCCAAACACGAAGATCCAAACTTGACCCCGTCACAATCTTTCGGACAATAGAGTGTCTACCAAATGACACATCTGTCGAAGATCCTACTGAACAAGAACCTTACTCTGTACCCTAAAGCACCGGTGTAAAGGTACCACGTGACTACATAATTCAGTGACTTTGGTAGAGGGGTTTGAAGTCAGGCTGTCCTGAGACACAGAAGTCAGAGTCGTGTGGTGGGAACCTTGAGTCCATCTGGGCTCAAGGTCTTCGTCCACCCTGACCCGACCAGTTTCGTCCCCGTCGTCCGTGAGGAGAATAGGGGTAAAACATCTCCTCCTTATAACGAGAGACAGTGTTTGGTTGTAAGTGAAAAAGACATACTCTAACATACACAAAGAATAGGTATCTTTAATCTCCAATCGACCCGTTTGAAAAGACGCACCAAAGGTTCTGATACGTTAGTAAATAGTTTGTTGATTTAATGTGAGGTAGAATTAAATATAAAGTCATTCCTATACTCTCTAAATACAGACTTTTAATTTGTATTCTGTCAAGTAGGGTAGTACTAAAGGTAAGTTTACAAAAAGTATTTGTTCTTGTCATTGTTGTCGCCGTTGTTTTGTGAGTATAGAGTTGTCAGGTAAACACACACACGGACGATTCAGCGAGGTCAGCACAGGTCGAGACACGGTGGGGTACCTGACGTCGGGCGGTCCGAGGAGACAGGTACCCTCAGAGGTCCTTTCTTATGACCTCACCCAACGGTACGGGAGGAGGTCCTCTAGAAGGGCTGGGTCCCTAGCTTGGGTGCAGAGGACCTAGAGGACGTAATCGTCCACCCAAGAAATGGTGATCATGGTGAACCCTTCGGGTCACCAGGTAAATCGAAAGTAAATTACAGTAAACATTTCAAATCCGTTGCGTCTGGGTGTTATACGTAGAGGGTCAAGGGTCTTGTTGTGTCTATTAACACCTTTCCGACTTCCGGTCTCGTCTTTTCGGTGTAGAAACACCAGTCTGGACAACGCCCTTCAACGGTAACGGCCGTGAATTCTTTACATACATACTGAAACCCGTTGTAAGACCGTCGAGGAACACAATGTCAGAGTGGTTCGTTCATCCTGAAGGACGGTTGGTGCCAGACCTTGATCTGGGAAGTTCCAGTGAGTGAGTCCGGAGTCACGGGGCACTTGAGTCGGTGCCACCTCTACAACGGTTACGAAAACCAAGAAACAGAGCAACACTCAGTACAACAGAAAGGTCATCCATGGTCGGTCGGGTAAGAGAGACAGAAGGGGACAAGTCTAGGGTTCCCCTCTCCCAGATCATCAGACTCTCCGTGAGAACCTGAGAGTCGTTGAGAGTCGTTACGGAAAACTCGTCTGTGAACCGCACGTCAGGTCCGATGAGACTTCCAGTGACCGGCGGACTATATGACCGATCGGAACCCAGTGTAGGACCGGTGGGGACAGAGTTCCCGACGAACCACGACGAAGGAAGTTGTACGACGGCTCCCCCCTCAAAAGGAATCTTCTCCTGCCACTCGTTGGTCGGGTAATGTCGTCTCGACATTAGGAGGATCTTTGGTGTCACTCGTAAACGTTTCGTGTATGTCACATAGTCTATAACGTCAGTTGTAAATTGTACGGAATTAAGTGATCTCAGAGAGTCGGTCTCATACTCTTTCCATTCCCATAGTAATGATCATAAATGGTAAAATGTCTATTTCTCGAATGTCACCATTTGATGAACGAGTTTTCCAAATCTGGTCGTTCGACATCTCAGAAATCCGAAGGTTCCTGACACGAGAATCAATAATTTGACATAACATACCTTACTACAGAGAAAGACTCGGAGACAAAGGAGTAGATATTTTACCCTTGATGTAACGTTCTAACGGAAATCTAAATGTTCGTTGTGTACATTACGTAAATAGAGTCATTCACTGTATGTCATTTTTGTAGAAAACTTTTGGACACATTCGTAACGAGACCAGGAACCTTGACCTTCGAGATTACTCTCGTCACCCGAGACTGAGTCCTCAAATAAATTGGTTTGTACTCAACAAATGTAGAGAGTAAGGGAGGTCAAAGGCAAAACGAAACCAATTTGACTTCCAAAAGTAAATTACATTCTAAATCTCCAAAGACAGAATCGTGAAGGATTCCGACCGATGAAAATAGATAAGAATAAAAATAAAGTTTTAGATCTAAATAGACATTAAGATTGATAACTGTAATTACAACGAAAAAAGAAGATGAAGTGACTCACCCGCATCTCCTCATCCGTGGCTTAATGACGAATACAATGTAGATGAAATTAAATACCATCGTGTAGTCAGAAGGACACATAGACTTTGTAAAAATTTAATTTTAAATTAGACAATTTTTAACACCGATATATATATATATATTGTAGATAGTAAATTTATTTGGTAGAACTTCACATGTCAAGTCGCCGCAATTCATGTAAGTGTGATGACACTTTGTCGGTAAGTAGAGGTCTGAAAAAGTAGAAGGATTCGACTTTGAGACAGAGGTAGTTTATTATTCAGTAGCAGGGGAGGAGGGGTCGGGGACCGTCGTGTTAAGAAATACAAAGACAGTTGATTGATGAGATCCACGGGGTAGATTCACTTTAGTATGTCGTAAACGGGCACAAAACCTGATCGGATAAAACGAATCGTATCAAGAAGTTCTAAGTAGGTACAACGTCGTACACGGTCTTACAAGAAGAAACATTCCGACTTATCATAAGGTACCACACACACATATATGTACATGTATCATATGTACATGTATATGTGCATATGGAAGTCAAGTAGATAAGTAGGTAGTTACCTATAAACTTAACGAAGATGGAAAACAAATGAGACTTATTACGAGAGTACTTGCTCGTACGTGTTTATAGAGAAACTTTGAGGTGGAAGGTTACAAAACTCATGAATAAGTCTTCACCTTAAGACCTAGAGTGTCATTAACATACAAAGTAAAACCTCCTTACTAGTACGACAAAAGGTGTCGTCGATATGGTGAACGTAAGTGTAGTTGTCCCGTGTTCCTAAGGTTAAAGAGTTGTAAGAACGGTTGTGAACAATAAAGGACGACAAACAAAATAAGAGTTTACAAATAAACCCGCAAGAATATGTACCAATAGTTAGGTAGTTCGTCAGAAGTGGTTTAATCTTTTTCACAAGTGCGTCGAATAAGGAGGTCCCTATCTCTGTACTTACTTCAAAGTTCAACTTATCGTGACGATTTACAAAAGTTGAAACTCTTGTAAACCTGGTTTTTCTTCCGACTCACGACTTCTTAACTACGAAGACTTGACACCACAACCTCTTCTGAGAACTTTAGGGGAACCTGACTTTCCTCTAGTTTGGTCAGTTAGGATTTACGTTAGTTGTGACTTATAAGTATCCTTTCTGACTACGACTTCGGCTTCGAGGTTATGAAACCGGTGGACTATACTTCTTGACTGAGTAACCTTTTCTGGGACTACGACCCTTTCTAACTCCCGTCCTCTTCCCCGGAGTCCCCTACTCTACCAACCTACAGTCGGAGCTGAGTCACCTGTTCTCAAACTCGTTTGAGACCCTCCCTCACTTCCTGCCCCTTCGGACCCCACAACGTCGGGTATCGCAGCGTTTCTCAGTCTCTGTTGACTCGTGGACTTGTTCTCGTCGTTGCGGACCTAAAATGCCGACGGCCACATTAAAAAAATTCAGAAGAAGTAACACCCAGGGCGAGTCGATCTTTCCCTCCGTCATTTTCTCGACTTCTGGCGTCATTAAGACCGACTCTACTTAAGTTGACAGGAAATTTTGCAAGTCACCTTTTCATATCGATCCTGTCCCTTCGTTGGATCTACAGGTAACCGTCTGCTTTCCCATTCTTGCAGCACCATGGATATGTGTTACCTCATAACGAGTCCATATTTTTTCTTACGTAGACTCCATCAAGATTACTCCACCTACTTCGACCTCGGATAATATGTCTCACTTCATTCAGTCTTTCTTTTTGTGGTCACGTCATATAATTGCGTATATATACCTTAAATCTTCCTACCATTACTTTTGGGGTATATGTTCTGTCGTTTTCTCTGTGTCTACATTTGTTGTCTGTAAACCTGAGACACCCTCTTCCGCTCCCACCCTACTAAACTCTCTTCTCGTAACTTTGTACATTATAATGGCATACACTTTATCTACTGGTCAGGTTCAAGCTACGTACTTTGGCCCGTACGTTTCGGCCACGTGACCCTGCTGGGTTCCCCTACCCTACCCCTCCCTCCACCCTCTCCCCAAGTCCTACCCCTCTTACGTACATGTGGGTATCAACTAAGTGCAGTTACGTACCGTTTTTGGTGGGGTTACAACATTTCATTAATCGGTTCATTTTATTTATTTAATTTTTTTTTTTTTTTTCTTAATGTTTGGCGAACCTTTGGGTCACAGTTGGGGAACATGTAATTGATCCTTCATCTCAGGGAAGACCGGAGTGACAGTAGAGAGTTAGTTTCTCAAGTACCGAGTCTTTTCAACTCACCCTGTCGGGAATTAAACACAAACAGACACTGTGAATGTTGAACACTACGAACATAGATAAAATAAAAGAATGGTTTAGAACTCGAAGAGTTCCCTTCTAAAGTAGATATAAACTAGGGGGTGTTAATGGGTGTTACAAAATGTATATTTGTAAGTGTTCGACGAATAAAAAGTAAACACCCTATAATTGGTTGACCGGACTCGGAGATGTTGAAGGACCAGTAAAGACTTTTCAACGGGTGACGACGAAACCTCCCCGCGGGGGGTTGGGGACGCCCACCTCAACAACCAAACGTGAAACCGCGGGAGATTTCCTCTCGGGATGTATCTGGGAGATCGTAACAAAATCGAACTAAAAGTATCCTTTTTATTTCCTCGTTCGGGTCAAGACAGAACCTTAACAGCCCCCTCTCACACATTAAAGGAGCCAAGACAGAGTGGTGTCGTTTTTTAACTTCACTGCCTGCCTGGTCACAATGTCGAACCAATGTCGAGTCAAAATAAACCGTTCGTTTCCTTTTATGTAGGAACGCCGCAGTCCCGACCGGCTGGGTATTCTTCGCTTCTCTTCTCTCTCCGAATTAAAACCGAGGAAAAAAATTACAAAAAAGAGGAGGGGAACTCGGACGAGATACGTTTAACCCGATCGGTCTTCCCGACAAACAAAGTGGACTCCAAGAGTGAGGTCAGGAACCTGGAAGGAAATAAGACAAAAGTGTCCGAAAAGGGAAAGAAACAGAAAATCGGTGTGATAAAACCTGAGGAGGAAGGATAAGATTGATGGATTGTCTTACGTAATCCTTGATCTTCGCTTCGGATGACGGAGAGGGTATCGTCCGAACCAATCCTGGGGGTCTATAGGGGTGTGTACACCATTATTCTTTTACACCGAGGGTCCGCGGACACTTTCACCAGTCATTTAAGAGAAAACACTTAACAACGAAGAGGAAGGAGTATAAACAGAGACCCACAACAAAGTGATAAAATACTCAGACTTACGTTAATCAATGTTAATTTTAGACTTAAGAGATTCGCATAAACGTCATGTTAAAGTAGTCTCCGTTATTTTTTATTTATTCAATCTTACTGAAATAATGAAAATACACGTAGTTTAGACCCCTCCGAGATTATTTCACTTCTGAGAAGTCTCGTAGGTATGTTGTACGTCTTAGACGTCCTCCAACTTTCAGGGGTTTAGAGTTCAAGTAAAGTGGATTGGACGGTGTGAGACATATTTATACTCAGTCCTGTTAAAAGATCCATTCTTACGGAGGTCCCAGAAAGAACTCACTTCTAGAACAAGGTGTAAAAAGATCCTCTCCCTCCCCAACCACAGACTGTTTTTGCTGAGGGTTTGACCAACTATGGAAAGACAGAGGTAAAGACCCGACAGTGACAACTAAGGTAGATAAACAAAAGGTCTACGGTTTACTTATACTCTGTAGACGGACTCTAGATTATTGTATAAAGGGGACCCAAGTACCCGTATCCTTAGATATAAGTCGTAAACAACAATAGTCACCGATTCAGTACGATCTGAGACACTGGGGTACCCGACGTCGTGGGGTCCGAAGGGACAGGAAGTGATAGAGGGTTTCAAACGAGTTTGAGTACAGGTAACTCAAGTACTACGGTAGATTGGTAGAGTAAGAGACGAAGGAGGAAGAGGAGGACAGGAGTTACAAAGGGTCGTAGTGCCAGAAAAGGTCACTCAGTCAAGAAGTGTAGTCCACCGGTTTTATAACCGCGAAGTCGAAATCGTAGTCAGGAAGGCTTCTCATAAGTCCCAACTAAAGGAAATTCCAACTGACCAAACTAGAGGAACGTAAGGTTCCCTGAAAGTTCTCAGAAGAGGTCGTGGTGTTAAGTTTTTGTAGTTAAGAAGTCACGAGTCGGAAGAAAGGTCAGGTCGAGAGTGTAGACATATATTGATGACCTTTTTTTGGTATCAAACTGATATGTCTGCAAACAGTCGTTTCACTACAGAGACAAAAAATTATGTGAAGGATCCAAACAGTATCGAAAAGAAGGTTCCTCGTTCGCAGAAAATTAAATTACAAGCCGTAATGACTGTGACTTCTGAATGAGAGAGGTCTTTACCAAAGGGGAACATTTAAGAGTGGAAAGAGGGTAAGCAAGAGAGAGGGAGGGAAACATTGTGGTGAATAGGAGAACGAGGAGGGAGGGAGGGTGAGAAAGGACGAGTTTAAAATAACTTTCGGAGTATTACTGCTACTTATGTTCTCTTATAACAATGTTCAGGTTCAAGCATGACGATGGTTCTTCTGTCATTTTATCACAGGGTCTCTCGAGTAGAATTGGTTCAATCTTAAGTATGAAGTGAAAATGAATTTTTTTTTTTTTTTCCTCCCCACACTAACAAACAACGTTTGATAAACCGCTGTCTTAAGAGAGAACGTAGACAGGTACTCCCAGTCCAGTACTTCAAGGATATGGGGGGGGGTTGTTCTGTTTCCAATAAGAGACAAGACGTTGAAAAGTAGAGATATACTTACCTTTGTACAATGTGGAAATTTCCAGTCTCGGAACTTTTACTGGATAATATAAAATCCGATATCCATTGTAGGAGTTGAACATCGTTTTCGTTATTCTATGTTTCCAATTTCAGACTTTTTTTTTTCTAGGTTGTATCCCTCAGCTTAAACAAGAAGGGACAATCTCATACCGTGCAGATGAGTACCTTGAACGTATGAAGACGTGGTCGAGGACGGTTTCAATAGTTCGTGAATGGTTCATTATACGTCCCAAAAAAACAAAAGAGTAAATGTTTACGTGTTACGAGTTTTAACTGTAGTAGAAGAGGAAAGGTAAAGGGTTTCGGTACAATTCTCCTTACTGACTAAGACGGGAGTCTTGTGGAAAAGTAGTAGACGGTAGAAAGGAAAGAGTGACTTGTGGGAATAAGGTCTGAAAGTAGTGCAATATGGGTCCCGACACTCAACTTGACACAGGTGGTTTTGATATACGAGTCCAGGATTGGGAGGTATGAACACTTTCCTGGAGTAAACCTTTGTGCCAGCATATACGAGTTCAGGATTGGGAGGTATGAACACTTTCCTGGAATAAACCTTTGTACCAGAAACTTCTATGTTATTTTAATTTTACTTCAGTATGGCCCGAGTCAAGTCAAGTCAGCGAGTGAGCACAGGGTGAGAAACATTGGGGTACTTAGCGTCGTTGGTCCGGAGGGACAGGTAGTGGTTGAGGACCTCAAGTGAGTTTGAGTACAGGTAGCTCAACCACTACGATAGGTCGGTAGAGTAGGAGACAGCAGGGGAAGAGAAGGACGAGGGTTAGGAAGGGTCGTAGTCTCAGAAAAGGTTACTCAGTTGAGAAACGTACTCCATCGGTTTCATGACCTCAAAGTCGAAATCGTAGTAAGGAAGGTTTCTTGTGGGTCCTGACTAGAGGAAATCTTACCTGACCAACCTAGAGGAACGTCCGGTTCCCTGAGAGCTCTCAGAAGGGGTTGTGGTGTGAAGTTTTCGTAGTTAAGAAGATCACCAACGAATTAGTGATTTAACACAGACTGAGAAACGGTCGGGTACCAGACACCCGACGGTCCGAGGAGACAGGTACCTTGAAGGAGTCGTTCTTATGACCTCACCTAACGGTAAAGGAAAAGGTCCCCTAGAGGGACTGGGTTCCTAACTTGGATACAGAGGACGTAATCGTCCGTCTAAGAAATGGTGACTTGGTGGTCCCTTCGGAGTATAACCTAAGTCATGTCAAGTCAAGTCAGAGAGTCAGCACAGACTGAGAAACGTTGGGGTACTTAACGTCGTGTGGTCCGGAGGGACAGGTAGTGGTTGAGGGTCTCAAGTGAGTCTGAGTACAGGTAATTCAGCCACTACGGTAGGTCGGTAGAGTAGGAGACAACAGGGGAAGAGGAGGACGGGGGTTAGGGAGGGTCGTAGTTCCAGAAAAGGTTACTCACTTGAGAAGCGTACTCAAACGGTTTCATGACCTCAAAGTCGAAATCGTAGTAAGGAAGGTTTCTTTAGGGTCCCGACTAGAAGAAGTCTTACCTGATTAACCTAGAGGAACACCAGGTTCCCTGAGAGTTCTCAGAAGAGGTTGTGTTGTCAAGTTTTCGTAGTTGAGAAGTCACGAGTCGAAAGAAGTGTCAGGTTGAGAGTGTAGGTATGTACTGGTGACCTTTTTGGTATCGGAACTGATCTACCTGGAATCAGCCGTTTCATTACAGAGACGAAAAGTTATACGATAGATCCAACCAGTATTGAAAGGAAGGTTCCTCATTCGTAGAAAATTAAAGTACCGACGTCAGTGGTAGACTTCACTAAAACCTCGGGGTTTTTATTTCAGACTGTGACAAAGGTGACAACGGGGTAGATAAAGGGTACTTCACTACCCTGGTCTACGGTAATAGAAACAAAAGACTTACAACTCGAAATTCGATTGAAAAAGTGAGAGGAGAAAGTGAAAGTAGTTCTCCGAAAAATCAAGGAGAAGTGAAAGACGGTATTCCCACCACAGTAGACGTATAGACTCCAATAACTATAAAGAGGGCCGTTAGAATTAAGGTCGAACACAAGGAAGGTCAGGTCACAAAGAGCACTACATGAGACGTATCTTCAATTTATTCGTCCTACTGTTATATGTCGGAACTGTATGAGGAAAAGGATAAACCTTGGTCAGACAACGAGGTCCAGGTCAAGATTGACAACGAAGGACTGGACGTATACCCAAAGAGTTCTCCGTCCAGTCCACCAGACCGTAAGGGTAGAGAAAGTCTTAAAAGGTGTCAAATAACACTAGGTGTGTCAGTTTCCGAAACCGTATCAGTTATTTCGTCTATATCTACAAAAAGACGTTGAGAGAACGAAATCCGAATTAGGTCACTGACCATAGAAATATTCTTTTCCCTTTGAACCTGTGTCTTCGTTTGTCCCTCTTCCAGTACAGTGTCGTTCCGTCTCCAACGTCACTACACAGAGGTTCGGTTCTTTACAGTTGTCAAAAACCATTAATGGTGTTCGACCTTCTCACTGTGTCTTGTCTAAAAGGAAGTTCCAGATATCTTCCTTGGTTGTGAAACCTGTGTAAGTAACTCCTGAAGATCTGAGGTCCTGACACCCTGTTATATAAAAACAACAACTTTCGACGGACCAAGCACCATTGGACAATTTCGTCTGGAGTCTTTGATTATACGGGTCAGACGTGCTAGACCATCACAAGGAACGGATGTTTGGGGGGTATAGGAGGGCAGAAACTAGTAGCACCGTAGGACGTACAATGAAAGTTCCTACACAGTGACAGTTGGTCTCTCTTGAGTCGGTACCCTTCACTCGGTACTCAAACCTTTCCTCTACGACTCTGATCTTTCGCCACTAGTAGATATGGTGACCTACGAACCTCTTTAGAACCTCTCCAGTACCCAGTATCCAAAAGTGAGCCTGTACGTTACCCTCTGAGTTTCCTGTCTCTTCGATGATGACGTCGCACCCGCTGCATGCGTGTCGGAGTGACTCCGGAGAGACGACCCCAGGGATGACGTGAATGTCCGTCGTTCGACTCCGAGACACCCCACTTCGACGGTTCGACCAGTCCAGGTCGGTGTCTTCAACTTGGGTTCTCCTAGTTCGAATAAATACAAATAAAAAGGACCGGGATGGAACGATGAAAGAACAGACCCTCAGAGAAAAGGGGAGACGTGGACTAGTTTTGGACAAGTAGTAAGTCTTAGGACAAATTTAAATTAAAATGGACGATTTTAGAGAGGGTGCGTGGAGTAGGTTTTCTCTAGACTTGATCGAGGTGACGTATTTTTAATTACTAGACGTTTAGTGAGATAAACCGTGTTAACTCGTGAAGGACTCAATAAGAAGTTAATAACAGAACTAGTGAAACGTAAAAAAGAAACGTTAACAACACTCGAGAAACCTGTCTCAGGTATCGACTATGAAGAAACATACGGATCGTCCAGAGTCTTGTTACGGAACGTGTTACCACGAGGTATTTGAGTCTGCAGAACCAAGAGTCATGTTGGTAGACAAGACTTAAACAATTGGGACCCGGTATCTTACCTAGGGAATCTACAGGGGTCAGAACCAGGGGAACGACAACTACATTTCTCAAACTGGACCGGTCAAAGTCAAAGGAGGTCAGGAAGATCCTATGACGAGGAAACCGAGTCTCGGTGTCTTCCTTCTACCCTACACCCGACGAAGACTAGGGTAAGGGGCCGTGTACCCCGGAGTCATTCAAAGTGAACTCGGTCTAAGTGGTCTAACCAACCCGTCGCCAGTACTGGAACCACGACCCTCCTTTACTTCCTGTCCACACTACGACCGCCAGAGAGACACATCGGAGTCCACAGACGAGTTGTAAGACAGATCCTGTGTCCGTCCTTTTACGGTCTACGGTCGACCTACCTAGACAGAAGGGTGTGTACGGGTCTTTCTGACGGTTCTACAATTGTGTCTTCAGCACCAGGTACCACAATTAGTACGAGACTTACCATTGTCATCATTTACGTAGACTGGAACAAGTATTGTACAAGAACCCTTTGTCCACTGTATCTGTCTGTATCTACACACACACGCCACACACCACACATACACATACACACACACACAACTCCCCACAACCGTACTTTTGAATCTCTCACCTAGACTTCGAGACGATATGGAAAGGAATAACTTTATTGTTGGGGGTGGGGGTGGGGTAATATTAGAATACTTACGAAGAGTCACGGTCAAGTATTTTTGAAGTCCAAGATGTCTACTGACCAAAGTCCCCCGTTAACTTCAAAATGTCCGACCGTCTGTTCAAAAATTTTCAAATTTCGTATTCAAACATTTAGGTCTACGACTACCAAACACTACCAAATCCTTCACTCCGGTAAGGGAACGACCCTCACCGTAGAGGGAATTGACTTGACGCGATTTTGGGGAGTCGGTCAGTATGTACGGTCACTTTTGGTAGATCTGTGCGACTCTTGTCTTAAGAGTCAAGTCCGACATCAATTGTTGTAGACCATCACGGGGTATACTGGGGTGTCGGTCTTTTTAAACTCCCCTCTCCTGTTACCTTTGAAACAGGAATTTCTTCCTAGTACTATCAACCGTTGGTACGTATTAATGTCCATCTTAAGATACTTTTTTGTGTTCATCGTCCTCCGTCAATTAGTTAAAAACACCCTTGATTGAAGTAAACTACGATTAAAATGACTCTGGTTAACGAAGGACCAGAGAGCTCTTCCTTTACATTTGCACCTCGTGTGTGAGTAGCAACCACGACAATCGTTTTTTAAGTTCGAAATACAGAAACAAAGTCTCTGTTAATGACAGCTATAATGATGAAGTGTCGTTAAAAATATTGTAAATATCCACACTAGTAATTAAACGTTTAAAGAATTTTTCCTCCCGTTGTTTCCTTCTCCACCTCTAAACTTATCACATAAAGATTGAAATTAATGTCCAGAAGAAGCCACCGATTCTTAGGTGGGAGGTCACGCCCTCTACACCCAAATTAGGGAACCAACCCTTCGAGGGCACCTCCTCCTTTACCGTTGGGAGGGGTCATGAGAACGGACCTCTTAGGGTACCTGTCTCCTCGGACCACCCGATATCAGGTACCCCAGTGTTTTCTTAGTCTGTGTTGAACCGTTGATTTGTTGGTTGAAATTTATGTACAACATAAATCGTAAGTTTTCATTATGAACCGGATACAAAAAACGTACATAAGTTACCCTCCGGTGTAATAAAATCCGTCACTAAAATTAGGTCCCTACTAAACTGGGGATGAGTAAAAGTCCCTTGTAAACCATCACAGACCCCTGTAAAAATAACAGAGGTGACACCTCCCAGGATGGCTGTAGACCCCCATTTTCGGTCCCACGACGACTCGAGTGTCCTATGTGAGTCCTGTCAAAGGGTGTGGTTTTTATTGGACCGGGATTTACAGTCTTCACTACTCTAACTCTTCGAGACGAGATTCCTTTTTCTTTAAGATAAAGAGAAACTACTATTGGATGGTAATTGGAGACTCGGGGTGAACCGGGTTTTGTTGACTCCTCAATAAGGGACGTGCAATTCAAGTCTTTTAAGTAAAGAAATTAAAGATAACGATTACGTCTTGTCTCTTCAATATAGGTCGGGCTCACGGGGTGGACTACCGTCTCACCCGTTAGGTGCGCGACGAGGGGAGACAGACGGAAAGACTGTAAAACACCCTTGGTGCTAATTAGAAATCAATTTCTATAAAGTCACGAAGGGTCCTTCGTGGTCACCATTTCTTAGTCGAACGGCTACGTCCTCTGTATTCTCTACGCCCAAACTAGGGACCTAGTCCCTCTAGGGGACCTCTTCCGTTCCGTTGGGTAAGGGCATAAGGGTGTCTGTCTCCTCGATGTCAGGTGTCCCAGGGTCTCTCAGTCTTTGGTGACTTCTACGAACCGTGCATACGTTTCTACAAAGTCACCACCGGTCGAAAATAAGACTTCCTACGATGGTGAACCTTCGTTCCTTTTCCTTTTTCCTCCTTCCCTTTTTTCTTTTTTTTTTCGACACAAAAGTAAAATTTTGTAGAGGTTTCGAACTACCCCGATCATTTCCTGTAGTAATTAATAGGGTTATCGGCTTTTCTATGACGTTTACGATGTTTGGGTCGATCGATAGTTTATAGTGCTCCGTAGACTCTCGTGATCTCCGACCACCGAATTGTGGCAAAAAGTCCCGTTAGTGTGACAAGAGTAGTCGAAGGGGAGACCAGGACGGGAGGAGAGCCTTCTTCAGGACTTCAGACACTATGTCGTGGACTCATGTTTTTTGGGTTTACAGTACGAGCAATGGACCGTCATAAACTAACGAAACGGTAACGTACGATCATAAATCTCTGATACAACGAAGGACCTTGGAGAGAGAATGGTCCCACGGCCACCCATGACTCGATTCCCCCGACTACCTACGACTTCTCTTCCTTCTACAGTGCACGACAGACTACGGGACCCTCGGTCCTCCTTACGAGGGGAATCCTTTTCGCCAGGAAGGAAGGGTCGAGGATCTTCCTAGGGTAAGGTCTGAAGAGGACTATTCGGGACAAAGGATTGTCACACTCCAATTACTTGGAGGAATAAAAACCGTCCTACTCATACACCTTTCCTCTTTTTAGGTAGACTCTGTCGGATCAAGTCTCCGAAATTAACGAAGACACTGTTACTTCTACTTTCGGGGGAGGAAAGCTTCGTCTTCCGACGTCGGGACAGTAGGGGTTAGACCGTCGAGAAGGAGTTAATGTATTTGTTCTTTCTTTAATTTTAACCTACCTAATTTATTCCCCCCACTTGACCATGTATAAAGGATCGATCTTTAATGGTAAAAACGAGAAAACTTAACTATTAATAGTCGTGACATCGAATAAGTGAACACATTACTCCAGGAAAATGAAAATTAATTTTAACTCTACGAAATATAAGAAACGGAAGGGAATTCTTTTAGAAAGTTCCCAACTTCAGGGACTATGACCTTTCGAAATTAATGTCGCGTCTTTCTCGTCCCACCTTTCTCGGCCTCCCCCCAACACCGAGAAGCAAAAGGTACTTGCATTAGTACCCCCTTTGAGTCCACACGTAGCACGATTTAGTGAAGTCAGCACAAGCTGAGACACACTGGGGTACCTGACCTCGGGTGGTCCGAGGAGGCAGGTACCCTACGAGGTCCGTTCTTAGGACCTCACCCAACGGTAAAGGAGGAGGTCCCCTAGAAGGGGTGGGTCCCTAGCTTGGGGTGTAGAGGACGTAACGGCCCTCCCAAGAAATAGTGATCACGGTGGATCCTTCGGGTCCTTGGGTCCGTCTAGTCACTTAAACAGTCACACGGTTTCTAATACAAATAACCTTCGACCTTTCGTAAGGACCCTTGTACGGACATTCCCACCAAAGGGTAGGAAAACGAAGGAGACGGATTAAAGTCTTGGGATCGTCGAGTAGTGGTTTAAAGTGTAAAACGGGACTTTTACATGTATTTCTAACAGTATTTTTTGGTTCGGTGCTGTCTGTGGGTCTGAACGTGGACAGAGGGTGGTCACACTTTACACAAATATAACTTTATTCCAGGACGTAGTCAGTCCCAAGGGGTCTCTATGTCTTGGTTCTCCTCCGTCTCTCTATCTATCTACTATCTCTATAAAATTAAATGTAAGAATTTTCGAATTTTCTCCCGAAGGGACCACCGAGTCACCAATACTTAGACGAACGATTACGTCCTCTGTGCTCAAAAACTAGGGACCAGACCCTTTTAGAGTGTACGACACCTCGTCAATTCGGGTACGTGGTGTTTGATAGCTTGGAGACGAGATCTCGGTCGGTCCCTGTCGACGACTCGGGTGTGCGGGAGCTTGGACACCAGGAGTTGTTCTCTTCTGCGGAGTCACGCTTCAGACGCGTGGGGTTTATCTCCCATCGGGGCGTGAGTGGTGTCGATCTCTTTTCGGGGGTGTCGTCACCTCTGGGTCGTGTCGGTTTTTATTTATTTTAAATTTTTTAAAAATTCCTCCATATAAAATTCTTTAACCAAATACGTTACAGTCCCGATCGGTCGCCTTTGAGACATCCAACCTAACCGTCGACTCTTTGAGTCCGTCAGAACCTCCGTCTCAACGGAGAAGGAACCGTATAGAGTCAAAAACAAGAATTCCTAGAAGTTGATTAACCTGCTTCGGGTTTATAAAATGACTCCCGTTAGGGGAAATGAATTTTAGTTCACTGACGTCTACAAGTGCAGTTGACTTTTATGGAAGTGTCATTGTGAGTCTAAGCATAAACTAAGTTATGAATGACACGAATCAGCGAAGTCAACACAGGTTGAGAGACACTGGGGTACGTAACGTCGGGAGGTCCGCGGAGACAGGTACACTCAGAGGTCCGGTCTCGTGACCTCACCCAACAGTACAGGGAGGTCCCCTAGAAGTGTTGAGTCGCTAGTTTGTGCTCAGAGACTACAGAGGACGCAACCTTCTGTCTAAGAAATGGTGATCGTGACGAACCCTTCGGGGAGCCTGATACATCGTACGTCATTTATGAAAATGATCGTGTTCTCTTGTGTTACAGCCAGTTAAACTTGGGATTTGGTAAAAGATCGTTAATAGTAAAAATTTTTAATTTAGACTTACCTCGTTCATTTCCATTTTAGCCAATTATAAGTACCTTACTATTGGTCGATGTAGAGGTGACCTGTGTCCAATGAACAAAAAGGGAATTTAAATAAAAAGTCAACCTTCTTTTAACGAAATGTTACGACACAACCGAAGACGGTAGATTGTTACACTTACTCTGTATTAACATGTATATAAGGGCGGGAGAACTCGATGGGAAGGGAGGAGGGTAGGGTGGGGAGATCCAGTAGCGTCTCGTGGTCCGACTCGAGGGATAACATATATCGTTGAAGAATGATCAATAGACGAAATGTGTACCACCACATATATACAGTTTCGAGGACAGAGACAAACAGGTTCGGAGAGACAGTGGGGACACAGGTGTCAGACAAGAGCTGTGGACGTGGAGGTAAGAAAGGGACGTTAATCCAAGTAGTTATGGTAAAAAGATTAAGGTATGTATACACAATTGTATGTCATAAACAAAAAGAGAAAGACTGAATGAAGTCAGACATATTGCCCGAGGTGGGAATACCGTCTTTCACTTCTCCTAGATTTTTCGGAGAACTACTTTTACTTTCTCCTCTCACTTTTTCAACCGAATTTCGAGTTGTAAGTCTTTTGCTTCTAGTACCGTAGACCAGGGTAGTGAAGTACCCTTTATCTACCCCTTTGTCACCTTTGTCACAGTCTGAAATAAAACCCCCCGAGGTTTTAGTGACGTCTACCACTGACGTCGGTACTTTAATTTTCTGCGAATGAGGAACCTTCTTTTCAATACTGGTTGGATCTGTCGTATAAGTTTTCGTCTCTGTAATGAAACGGTTGTTTCCAGACAGATCAGTTCCGATACTAAAAAGGTCATCAGTGCATACCTACACTCTCAACCTACACTTCTTTCGACTCGCGGCTTCTTAACTACGAAAACTTGACACCACAACCTCTTCTGAGAACTCTCAGGGAACCTGACGTTCCTCTAGGTTGGTCAGGTAAGACTTCTTCTCGTCGGGACCCTAAAGAAACCTTCCTTACTACGATTTCGACTTTGAGGTCATGAAACCGGTGGAGTACGTTGCTCAACTGAGTAACCTTTTCTGAGACTACGACCCTTCCTAACCCCCGTCCTCCTCTTCCCCTACTGTCTCCTACTCTACCGACCTACCGTAGTGACTGAACTAATCGTACTCAGACTCACTTGAGACCCTCAACCACTACCTGTCCCTCCGGACCGCACGACACTAAGTACCCCAGCGTTTCTCAGCCTGTACTGACTCGCTGACTTGACTTGACTATTGCCCGAGGTCCAACAAGGTGGAGTGATGGTAACTGAGTTTACGTAAGGAAAAAATACCGACTGATTATAAGGTAGTTAGATGTAGAAGGAATCGGTAAAAGACAGTCACCTGCAGATCCAACGAAGGTAGGGGACCTATAACAATTTATCACGACGTTTCCTGTGCTGAATAAACTCAAAGATAATATCTATTCTTTGTTAAAGTAAGATCAGATAAAAGACATTGAATATCTTGACATTTTATCGAGTTTCTACAAGTTTTCGTCTCGGTCCCGTCTACCCACGGTATCTGTCGTCTTTAGTGAGTACACAAACAGGTAAAGATTCAGAAAGTATTACAAGGAACTGATAGATTCGACGTAATATGACAATTGGAAGAAATTTATAACTGAACCCCTATTGAAACAAAAAACTACAACGACTAACAGATCAAATTATTTTAAAAAAAATAAAAGAATAAAAATTTTTTTTAAAAATATAAATGAAATAAAACGAAATGTTATGACATAACCAAAACGGTATGTAACTGTACTTAGACGGTGCCCACATGTACTCAAGGGTTAGGACTTGCGGGGAGGGTGGAGAGTGGGGTATAGTAGATAGACCTAGAAGGGGCACGTGGTCGGGGTTTGTAGAACGTAGGACATAGTTTGTATCTGACCACTAAGTAAAGAATGTACTATCATATGTACAAAGTTACGGTAAGAGGGTTTAGTAGGGTGGGAGAGGGTGTCTCAGGTTCTCAGGTAAGATATGTATACACAGAGAAAACGACAGAGTGTATGTCCCAATAGTTGTGGTAGAAAGATTTAAGGTACATATACACAATCATATGACATAACCACAAAAAGAAAGACCGAATGAAGTGAGACATATTATCCGAGGTCAAAGTAGGTGGAGTAATCTTGACTAAGTTTACGTAAGTAAAATTACCGGTTCATTATGAGGTAACACATATACATGGTGTCGAAAGAATAGGTGAGTAGACGACTACCTGTAAACTTTATTCTTTAGTCACCTTGTTCGCGTAACTATAGTCTATATAGATACCCTTCAGTCTGGTATGGAAAACCTTTGGGTGGTCAAATCGAGTTAACGAACGTCTTACGAAAAACGTTCTACATAACTCTGTCGGAGTCAATTTATTTGGTAGAAGAAAAGTCTGTTGTATTCTAAAGTTTCGTTGTAAATTTGTTTTATGTCAACTAGAACTTGTCGTGTCCAAACTTGACGTGTCCAGAGTCAAGTCAAGTCAAGTCAAGTCAGCGAGTCAGCCCAGGCTGAGAAACGTTGGGGTACTTAGCGTCGTGCGGTCCGGAGGGACAGGTAGTGGTTGAGGGTCTCAAGTGAGTCTGAGTACAGGTAGCTCAGTTACTACGGTAGGTCGGTAGAGTAGGAGACAGCAGGGGAAGAGGAGGACGGTGGTTAGGAAGGGTCGTAGTCTCAGAAAAGGTTACTCAGTTGAGCAACGTACTCCACCGGTTTCATGACCTCAAAGTCGAAATCGTAGTAAGGAAGGTTTCTTTAGGGTCCCGACTAGAAGAAGTCTTACCTGACCAACCTAGAGGAACGTCAGGTTCCCTGAGAGTTCTCAGAAGAGGTTGTGGTGTCAAGTTTTCGTAGTTAAGAAGCCGTGAGTCGGAAGAAGTGTCAGGTTGAGAGTGTAGGTATGTACTGGTGTCCTTTTTGGTATCGGAACTGTTCCGCCTGGAATCAGCCGTTTCATTACAGAGACGAAAACTTATATGATAGATCCAACCAGTATTGAAAGGAAAGTACCGACGTCAGTGGTAGACGTCACTAAAACCTCGGGGTTTCTTATTTCAGACTGTGACAAAGGTGACAAAGGGGTAGATAAAGGGTACTTCACTACCCAGGTCTACAGTACTAGAAGCAAAAGACTTACAACTCGAAATTCGATTGAAAAAGTAAGAGGAGAAAGTGAAAGTAGTTCTTCGAGAAATCGAGGAGAAGTGAAAGACGGTATTCCCACCACAGTAGACGTATAGACTCCAATAACTATAAAGAGGACCGTTAGAACTAAGGCCGAACACAAAGAAGGTCGGGTCGCAAAGAGAACTACATGAGACGTATCTTCAATTTATTCGTCCCACTGTTATATGTCGGAACTGCATGAGGAAAAGGATAAACCTTGGTCAGACAACAAGGTACAGGTCAAGATTGACAACGAAGGACCGGACGTATATCTAAAGAGTTCTCCGTCCAGTCCACCAGACCGTAAGGGTAGAGAAAGTCTTAAAAGGTGTCAAATAACACTAGGTGTGTCAGTTTCCGAAACCGTATCAGTTATTTTGTCTTTATCTACAAAAAGACCTTGAGAGAACGAAAAAGGTACTAGGTCGCCTACGACCATTAAACCAGAGACCAAGGAGACGGAAAAGATTTTGGTCGAACTTGTAGTCCTTCAAGTGCCAAGTGCATAACGACTTCGGACCGAACCTCTTAAAACTCGTAATGAAATGATCGTACACTCTACTCACGTTAACACGCCATCAAACTCGTAAGAAACCGTAACGGAAAGAAACCTTAACCTTACTTTTGACTGGAAAATGTCAGGACACCGGTGACGACTCAAAAGGTTTGAACGACCGTATAACTCACGTCGTGAAAGTGTCGTAGTAGAAAGTCCTAAACTTTATCGAGTTGACCTTAAGGTAGTGGAGGTGATCGAAACAAGCATCACTACGAAAGATTCCGGGTGAACTGAAGTGTAAGGTCCTATAGACCGAGATCTAATCACTAGTGTGGTAGTACTAATAGACCCAGCACTTCTAGAAAAAACATGTCAAGAAGATACATAAGAACGGTGGAGAAGAATTATAGAAGACGAAGACAATCCAGGTATGGTAAAGACAGGAAATAGTTCGGGTAGAAACGTACTTTACAAGGGAACGATAGAGATTAAAAGAACTTCTCTAGGGATCGGAAAGGGTAAGACAACAAAAGGAGATAAAGGAACGTAACTAGCAACTTCTTCCGAAAGAATAGAGAAGAACGATAAGAAACCTTGAGACGTAAGTCTACGAATATAGAAAGGAAAAGAGGAAACGAAAAACGGACAGAAGAAAAGTGTGCAACTTCCAGTCCTTCCCGTCGCCATTCCTCTATGAGGAGCAGGTTCCATTCCTCATCACCGACACGAAACGACCTCGTCGGCACTTCTCTATAGGGTACGGGTTCCATTCTCTTTGGGTTCATTCTACCATCCACAACGTTCTCCCGTAGTCTCCCGTCTGTGTGACTTTGGTATGAGTCTTTTGATCAGTTAGATTAGTGTGATCCTGGTGTCGGAGCAGATTGAGTCACTTTGGTTCGGTACGGGTGTCCCGTTCTGCCCACCCAGTACCACCTCTCCAGACTGTCTTACACCAGGTGACCTCTTCCCTTACCGTTTGGTGAAGTCATAAGAACGGAACTTTTGGGGTACTTGTCATGCTTTTCCGTTTTACTATCCTATGACTTTCTCCATGAGGGGTCCAGTCATCCACGTGTTATACGATAACCTCTAGTTACCTCTTTATTGAGGTCTTTCTTACTTCCCTACCTCGGTTTCGTTTTTGTTATGGGTCGACACCTACACTGGCCACTATCTTCGTTCCAGACTACGACATTTCTCGTTATGACGTATCCTTAGACCTTACAGTCCAGGTACTTAGTTCCGTTTAACCTTCACCAGTTTGTTCTCTACCGTTCCCACTTGCAGTTGTAAGATCCTTAGTCGCTTGATTTTACCTGACCTTTCCCACTTAAATTGAGTCTACTGGTAATATAGATGATGACACCCGTCCTTAGGGAGTCTTCTTTACCTCATCGGTAGTACCAGTCGTTTCCTCAGGTTTTACGTCATGAACCTACGTTAGAGTTTTTACTGTCTTACTAGAGACAAGCAGAGGTTCCGTTTGGTAAGTTATAGTGTCAATAGGTTCAAATACGGGGTTGGTCATTGCGACTTCTTCGACTTCAACTTACCAAAATACTTCTGAATGTTCTGCAAAATCTTGATTGTGGGGTCTTTCTACAGGAAAAGTAATATCCCCTGACCTTACGTTTTCATCCTTCAGTTCTTTGTGGACCTCACTATCCGTTTAAACCGGAACCTTACGCCTTACTTCGTCCCGTTTCTGATTATATCTCAAAACGGTTCTTTTACGTGACCAGTATCGTTTGTGGGAGAAGGTTGTTGCGTTCTTTTCTGAGATGTGTACCTGTAGTGGTCTACCAGTTGTGGCTTTAGTCTAACTCATATAAGAAACGTACCCAGATGGATGTACGTCTAAAAAAAGTTATCACTTATGATGTCATGATGTCCTATTAGACAATAAACTTGAGTACCAACTCTTTGACACCTAGACCTCCTTGGAGCCTATACCTGTCGGTTAATATTCAATGTTCCACCAAACTTGTCGTACCTTCCAACCACGGGGATTGGGGACGTACCAACTTCCCAATTACCATTCTGAAAAAAAGGGTTGCAAATTTTATGTCGGAAAGAGGGTCGGGTAGAATGAGAGTTTAGTTCGGAGACAATGAGAACTTCATCTTGACTTACAGGTGTACACTCTCGTAAGGGATACCCAGTCTCAAGCACACATTTTTAGAGTAGAAAATACTTTACGTTTGTAAGGAACTAAGGTACCGTTTCAGTAGTCGAGACGATAAACGGAGTACGAAAGATCCCTTTTCACCGGCTCCGGACTATAGACTCTGACGTCCTCCGTCCCGGACTCTACCTCCTCCAACCTTCCTGTCCATGGGGATGACTCCTTACCACGTAGTCTCTTGGTTCTCGTAGTGGGTTCCTTTATTCCGGACCGTAAACTCTATTAAGTATTCCTCTTTCGTCCCTGAGACCTTTCTCTGTCCATCTACGATTCCTGGCGTGAGTAGAGACACAGACAAGGGTCTTACTAGTTTCTAGCTGTCACCAGGTTAAGGGATAAGCTTACAGTTTCTGTTTCTTCCTTACGAAACCCGACCGGAGTGGATCCGATAAACAAATCTATGTTCTGCAATCAAGAGACCTGGTAACTGGAACATATCTCGTCCGTCGTTAAAGACGGACGGTCGAGACGTGGGAACGTTGTCCGACACTTGTAGTTTCTTAATGGGAGAACATTGTTTTAGTCGGGAAATTTGGTGAGTCTTCTGGATGCTATTCCTAGTGATGGGTCTAATTAAACGACGGTTTATTTCTTAGTCTACGATTCTATTTATTCTTTCTTGTCGGTCTACCACCTCAAACTTCCCTTTTTCACGTACTCAAAGGGAAATAAAAAACAAAACCATAAAAGTTAACTTAATTACACCACCTAGAAAACATTCAACGGTACACGACTTAAAAGTGATTGACGCGAGTAATATGACTATAAAGATGAACCCCACCACCCCCCGAGAGACTTGTCGGCCGGGTGACAGTCCTGTCGCACTATCACAGTATGTTAAGAGTTCCGTCGGAGGGGCACAACGAGATCAAGACCCCACAAGGGAAATATGTCCCCGTCATTTACTTCCAGAAACTTAACCGACGTATTACACTGTCTGTGTAGCGTTTTATCTTTACGACCATGAAACAAATTTTTCGTCATTCTGAAAGTACTGTCTCTGTCATCTACTAACCTGGTGTACCCCTCGAGGGGACTCTTGTCCCGGGACCCACTCAGTCCGCAGTGTTTGAGTACTTTGACCGTGACCACCATGGTCACTCCTTGTCGTTTAAGAAAGAGTGACAACTCAATCATCAGTACGGTCTCTCAACCCCAAACGTTTAACCGCCCGTTAATTTATGAAACCTGACGTTTCTACTGAGAATATATTGAACACGAAGGTCTCCTTTTGAAAGAGAAACATTTTCTTCCGAAGTTGGGACTTAAAGAACCTTAAATTTTCTACTAAGTTTAATGAAACATTAATGTAAGGAACCCCTAGGTACCCCTAGAGAGAACCTTTTCAAAAAGGTGAAGTAGAGTAAATCTAAGGTAGGCGAAAGTATGTAAATATCAGTACAGTATCCAATAAACCCATTGTTGGGTCCGTAACGTTGTAAAGTCCCAAGGTAAACATAATCTCAAATACTTAGACAGTTGTATTTCGTTAGTGGAGATGACTGTCATAAATTAAAAATTACGTCCCAAAGAGTTTGACCCAAGACATCTTCACGAGAACCCACGGGATTGAAAGTTCAAACGAAATACAGAATCAGTTCGACACTGGGTTTCCAAATCTTCGGTATCATTAATTACTCTTCCAGGCACGGGAAAGATTACTGGTATACTATTAGTTTACGAATTTTGTTATCAACTCCTTTTCCTTTTTACCGTTAGAAGTTCGTCTATTTTAAACGGGATGACCAATTTTTTGTAACTCCATTAGTTTATAACTCTTTTTTGTCACAACGGTTGTTGTTCTCATCACAACTCGCAAGTAACGTATTGCATGTGAAAACCACGTAAAAAGTCAGGTCACTCAACCCAGGACTAACTCGGGGACAAAACGTCTACGTCTTTGACTCAGTCTGGGTCCATAGGTCGTCGTCCTCGCCTTTAGCTTCAAGTTCGAGGTTTTAAACAAAGAGTTCGGTCCCAGAGAGGGTGGTTACCGTAAAGTAGTGTGTGAACCCGATCCTTTTGAAATGTGTACTTTCAAACACAGTAAAATTCGAAAGTATCCTAGACGCAAAGACGTCTTAAACCCCTCTGTACTGACCAAATTTTACGTCCGAAATAACAATAAGTTCTAATCTTTAGGTCTCTATTGTCGGTGACTTCTCTCTCAAGTAAAGAGTGTCAGTGGCTCTCTACCCCGTTGCAGTGTGGTGCACCCCGGTGCACCCTGCGTGGTCCCACTCAGTCCTCCGTCTCTCTCCTTCCCTCGTTTTACACCCACTTTCGGAAGTAACACCAGAAGCACCCTTCCCTTCCTACTCTGTATCGTTCACCCACCTCCTAATTGGGTAGACTCATTAAAGTCACCAGAGGTTTCATATTCCTGACAGAGTCTAACGGAACATCGACCGGGGATTGACTAATCCCGGTCCCTTCTCGCCGGACCGGACACCCTCCACCAATTCCGTACCCGAGACCCAGCCAACTGAACGCATACATTCCATACGAACACCCACTTAGTAGGTGATAGAGACCCTTAACCGAACGGAGACCCTCCTCGTCAGAAACAATCGGTCCGGGGTCTACATTTCGTATTCTTATATTTCGTACGATTATGTTCCTGGACCTTCTGGGTTCGTCTGTTTTCTGGGTCTCGACGACAGACCAGATTTCACAGCGGAGGACCCTCGTTACAGGAGAGGAAACAATTCTCTTCCATTATGTAGAAACTTCTTACTACTCTTTCGCTATTACGTTTTTACATGCCCGTCGAGTACCTCTGTCTGGGTAAGTAGTCTCGACGTTGGTGTCTCGGGTTCCTACACCTGAACTCTTATTTACGTGATCTTTCTTTCGCTTACACTGTGACCCACTAACGTTCGTTAGGGTTAATAACGAAGAACCCTTAATCCGTCTCTTGTATCCGTTGCATTGTGAAAAAGTTTACGTATAAAGAAAACTAAAGGAGAAGAGTGAAACGAGTAGAGAGTTCCAGTTATTTGTCTTAATCACAACTACTCGAATCCCGAGGAGTTCAGGGTGTAGTCTCGAGAGTGAGTTGGTCAGGGATGGGACGGTGGACGAGAACCCATTGATCAGAGGTTCGACCTGAAGGTCAAAGGGAGGATAAAGACGACCCTTAGACCCTCAGGTCCCCTGACGCTTGACTTCCGTAGTTCTAAAGACCCAAGGGACTAGCTTAGGGAACCTTCTGATTTCCCGTTAACGACTGGAACCAGGGACAGGATTGGAGATACGAGGAAGTTCCCAGTCACTACTACGAGCCTCGACTCCGAGAGTCTGAAACCACTCGTCGAATACCTGATTCTCCAAAGGAGAACGAGGTAGGAGGATTTCACGTCTCTTGGGTCCGAGAGTGTAAGGTTGTCAGACTAACCTGGGGAAAGAAGTCCTTCCTCTCGACGGGGTGATGAGTGGATGTCCGTCGATGTATGGGGAAACTCGAGTTTCAATGAGATGACCGAAATATTTTCCGTTCCACTACAAGATGATAGTCAGAACGATCTTGTCTAATTTTTTTTTTTTTGTCTTTTTTGATTAAGAAGGGGATCTCGTACCAGGATGTATATACAAGACTTTCAACGTTAGTAAAAGGAGTGGAGAAAGAGGAGGGTCGTGTTTATAAGAGTTTATCTTGAAATCCAGTTCCAATTCCAGTAAACCCGAAGGGAACACGGAGTCTATGATTTCTTAGGTAGACGTTACACCCTCTGGGCCTAAGCTAGAGACCCAACCCCACTAGGGGACTTCTTCCCTTTCCGATGGGGGTGAGGTAATAAGACTGTGTCTCTTAAGATAAGACATATCTGGTACCCCAACGTTTCTCAGCCTGTGTTGCCTTGTTGAAAGTGAAAGTGATTCCGGTAAAAGAAGATACGTGTGTAGAACTGTAAAACCGACGTCCAAGAAACTAAGAATTTGGGTGAATACTCATCTGTATACCAGACAGAAAGGTTATGACCGTCAATGTCGAAATACTACCCAATCATCTTCTTTACCCAAAGTAAGGATTAAGAACATAAGTAAGATATTAAGAGAGAGTTCAGTCTGTGACACTACCAGAAAATTTTTTATGCATAAATAAATGAATCGACGTAGCCCAAAATCAACGTCGTGCACCATAGATGTAACGTAATACGCCTTAGAATACGACATCGGGTACCCGAGGACGTATCGTGCACCCGAGCCATCAACGTCACGTACCCAAATCAACGAGACGTCGTACATCCTAGAATCAAAGGGTTGGTCCCTAACTTGAACTCAAGGGACGTAATGTTCCGTCTAAAAATTGGTGACCTGGTGGTCCCTTCAAGGAGACACCACCAGAACTAGTCTCGAATCGTTTAATATCGGGTACCTCGTTTAGACCGAACAACGAATGAAAAATACTACGTCCTTACAGGAATTTTCAGATTGCCCTTGTGTCGATACGAGTAAATAAACGAATAAAAGATACTGACGTAAGTCCGATGTCAACCTCTCGACTCATCAACGTTATATTTTACATATCGGGTGTCTTGGATGGCAGAAATGGTCGTCCGGGAAACGTCCTTTGTAGTCGTTCGACGTCGGATTTACTACTCTCGAAGTCGAAGACCGAGGTCACGAATGGTCCTCTCACTACAACTCTACCATTGAATGAAAGAAATGGAAATCAACAGTGTAGACATTTAATCAGTATCTTTATGGACGGAATCCCTACACATTCTTTTTTTAGTAGTCAGAATCTTTAGCATCACGAAACGTGGACTCTTCACGAGGTACATCTTTAATCGATAACTGTATGTTTATCGTACAGTCACCCTAGTAATCCACTTTTTTTTACCGACTGAAACCTATTTGAAGAGCTTGTAAAGTCAAGAGTGTCTATAGGACCAATATATTAGAGACGTCTCTGTCTTAGACACGGGACTCCAAAAAGGACAGATCCAGAATAGATTTATACAGACAATGTACATATCTGCTACTTTGTTACGGAAATTGGAACTAGTTCTAGTACATAAAGGTTCGTGAGACTCAACTAATAGTTATAATGTATGTGATTCGTGTTACAAACTGTTTACGAAACGATTACAGTGTTTCTCACCGTACACCGTCCATCTGTTCTTCCTAGTAAACCCTTCTTCGGTCCTTGAGAATTTTACTTTCTTGGTTAATTTTACATTAAAAGACTATTCGAGTTCAAATTAGACAGAGGATAAGAAATAGTACCTGATCTAGGTTAAAGAAAATTAACTCCTCCAATTTATTATCAAGAGTATTTGTTTTCAGGGTCTCAAACCTTTTTAGCATACGAAATGGATTAAAATTCGGAATAAAACCCGAAGGACACAGTGGTACGAAGACTTACTATTTTCTGTCTTGTTACGATAACTGTAAATATCTTATAAGATAACTTTCGTCTTCTTATGTGTAACAAAAGTTCAAGTGTACTTTGTAAGAGGTGTACGACTTGGTGTTTCGTTTGGAATCGTTTAAATTCTTTTGTTTTTAGACATAGTTCGTAGAAAAGACCGGTGTTGTGATACTCCCATCTTTAGTTGTTGTCCTTTTTTCTTTTTGACGTTTTGTGTGTTTGTGTACCTCCGATTTGTTATACCATGATTTGTTGGTTACTTGGCGACTTCTTTAGTTTCTCCTTTAATTTTTTTTTTTTTCGTGGACTTCTGTTTACTCTTCCTTTTGTACTACTAAGTTTCAGATACCCTGTGTGTATGTGGTTTTTGTTTTAGATGCCCTGGGTCGGTTCCGTCAAGATTCTCCCTTCAATTATCGCTATGTTCGAATGGTGCCCTTTATTCGTTTTTTTAGGGTTTATTTATGGTATTAGAATGTAAATTTCATTGATCTCTTTCTTGTTTATTTTGGGTTTCAATCATAATTTTGGAAAAGTAGCTTTGTAGTTGGATAGTTTCTTAGTTGTTTTTTCGTGACCTCATGGAAAAGTAGGAACGGTCCGCCGACATCACGACGTATTTGTCCGACGGAATCGAGAGAAGAGTGTGGAAGGGAACCCCCACCCTCTCCGAAGAGTGCCGGAGTGTCCCTCTACCACACCACAACAGGAGTACGACTGACCCTCTGGTCTCTTGGACCCGAGAAAACACCCGAACCGGTACATCGGGATCTGATAACTCGGTGGGAGAGATCCCAGACATAAGGACTTTACCAAGTAAAATACACAGTTGAACCTCCCGTAAAAACCTACTCTACTTGTCAATTTAACCACTTGAACTCCCATTCGTCTGACGACAGGTATTACACACACCCGGAGTGGTTAGTCAACTTCTGAACTTATCTTGTCTTTCTACTTGGAGAGAGTCGTTCTGCCTTAAGAGACCGTCTTACGAAAGTACGAAGCAGACGTGAAAGTCGAGAGGACCCAGGGAGTGACGTCAGTATCTGAACGATCGGAGGTATAAACGGGTTCAGTTAAGGACTTTTAGAGAAAGAGAGAAAGGGGAGTTATAGACAGAAAGACGGAGATATAGAAACAAAGAGAGACACATATAGATAGTTATGGGTGGATATATCTATAACAACAACAACAAGTAAACGATTCAGTACAGGTTGAGAGACGTTGGGGACCTGACGTCGTACGGTCCGAAGGGACAGGAAGTGATAGAATACCTTAAACGAGTCTAAGTACAGGCAATTCAACCACTACGATAGATTGGTAGTGTAAGAGACGACGGGGGAAGAGAAAAACGGAAGGGGTCGTAGTTCCAGAAAAGGTGACTCAGCCGGTTTCATAAACCTCGAAGTCGAAGTCGTAGTCAGGAAGGTTACTTATAAATCTCAACTAAAGGAAACCCCAACTAACCAGACTAGAGAAACGTCAGACTCACTAAGAGTTCTCAGAAAAGGTCGTGACGTTAAACTTTCGTAACTAAGAAGTCGCGAGTCGGAAGAAATACCAGGTTGAGGGTGTAGACATGCACTATATCTAATATAGAATATGGATGGATATATTACTACGCGGATAGATACATCGATATATCCTTATAGAATAACTCTTTTGGGATTATGTTAAAGTAAATATTTTATCGTAAAATTTTTTCTGGTAGAATTTATTTTTCGATGCTACCTACGGGTCTAAACTCAGTAACTGGTAGTGTACATTTACAGGAAATGGAGTTTATACACCGAAACGAAACGAAGGAATGTGTCTTTTTCTGGAAGAGTTGTGACCTTTCTAACTCTCGTATTCAGGACCTCTATCTAAACAGAGCTATCTAGATTTGGACTTGAGACGGTGAACCCTCGAAACACCCGTTTGATGAATTGGTGAGATCCGAAGTCAATGGAACAGACATTTTACCCTTATTATTTTTACTGATGTAACATTCTTATAATACTCTTTATTACTCAATTATGTTCATTAAAATTATGTTTCAAAGACCGTGAGTCATTAACGAATAGAGTCAATTCTATCTGGAGTGACGTCACTACTGATAGAGTAAAAAAAAGAATCTTGAACAACCGACCTTTATGAATTCATCAGTTCACCCCGGAATTCCCTTCGTCCTTTTTTCAGTTACTATACAGACCTTCCCTCTATTTACTTTATTAACCTCCTGTCTTAATTATAGAAAGTGTCAATAATAATAATTATCGTACTTAAATAAGTACAGACGATTCAGTGAAGTCAGCACAGACTGAGACACGTTGGGGTACCTGACGTCGGATGGTCCGAGGAGACAGGTACCCTAAAAGGTCCGTTCTCATGAATTAATCATAATACTTCATATTGAAGTGAAACGAAGGAACGAGTCCCGTTTTCTGAATCGTAATCTAACTACGAAAGACGTCGTTCGTATAAGAGGTAGAATGAATCGTCTCTATTCATACGAATAATTCTCTACCATGTCGAAGAGGTTATCAATGTCGGGACTCGATACTCTAGTAGTCAGTGGTCCTTTTACTCGTCAAATCGTAGAACTCGACTGTAATTCTTCGCAAGTGTACCTTCGTTAATGTGGGAACCACCACCCCCCTTCTCAATTGTACGTTTATACGTTGATAAATGATCGAGAACCTCCAGTTCGGAGGACGTAAAGTAAGACTTGAAGAACGAGTTACAGAAAGTTTGGAGGGACGATTAAAACCGAGGAGTCTTTATTAAGGTTCCGTTTTTGAACCGTCAGTTTATTCAAAGTAACCGGTAATCTACTGTCATAAAGAATTGAACATTAAAAGGTAACGAGAGACAAGAGGTGACTGAAAGATAAGAAGTGATATAATGGACTCATCGCGTATCGTAACTGGAACTGTGTACTATATGTAAGTGAATAGTTCCCAGTTAGGCAATCCACCTAAGGAGGGTCCCTCAGTCGACACAATTAGTTGAAGTCTTACAATATGTACCTGTGTCATATCAATTCTTTGAAGACTTTTGTGCACGTCTCTTTGACGATGAGTCCCTCCCTGTATGCTTTATCAAAAAGAGAAATAAAAGTCTACTTAAGGGGAATTCTCAAATCCATATAAATCCATTTACGAGAGACAGGAAGTGTTGGAACTGTAAGAACTCAAAAGGAAAACTGAAAGAGTCACAGAATGCCCACACTGATCGACACGGAGAACCTTCCGAGTGACAAAGACTTCCCTCCTCGTTACGTTAGGTCAATACGTAAGTCAGTCGAAAATATCTTACGGATGATGCACGATCTACCTTTAAATTCGTTACCCTGTGTCACCGCTCGAACGACTGGTTCGGTAGAACACTTGTAAGACCACCTCTTGTGTCTATTAGGGTTTCTTTAAACCATTTGTCTAAAAGAGTAACTTTACTCTTGTGAAACCCACGCCTTCTCATTCTAAGTCGCATATAAAACCTCCTCTTAGGTCCGACTACGAAACGACGTGACTTACACCCCACATGTCTCTTTTCACTCCTCAGTTCTACTTAGGGTTTAAAAACAAAAAACGTTGACCCATTTACAATCGATTTCTCCTACCCATTGATATAGTGACTCCCAAAAGCACTTCTTTTTTTTTCTTTAATGAGGTCCACAGAACTGAACTTTCTCCGAACTATCTTCCTTGACTCTCGAAGGTCTTTGGAGTCTTCTCGACTCCTTTGTGTTCAATCCCCTCCACTGGCTGTCACGAGTCAAGACGGTGGTGACAAACCAGGTCACTTAAATCCTCGTCAACGGAGGGTGGTCTATAATCCTTTGATGTCCTTTGACTCTACTACCAACGTCGACGGGGACTCTTCTTATCAGAGTTACCTGGAGGGTCTCCAGTGACTTTTTTTGAACAGACGGTCTCGAGGTTACAGGTTGTAACTACGTGTACCCTATTCTTATATATTAAAAAGAGGAAATGGAAATTTTAGAGTATGATCAGGTAAAGTAATCGTCTTGTGTCGTCATTGGTCTTTGTCTTTCTGTCCATTTTGACCTTCTAATTCAAAGGTCGGAAAATCGACTAACGGTCTTCCTTCGTAGGCCCTCTGAACACATAGGTCGACGACTCTCGAGTCCCCTTTCCGCTCCAACCTTTATATTTGACCTCGGTAGTTGTATGTCTACCATTGAGTTCCTTCCGTTGACCTCTTATAATGGATTCCTTATTTATCTCTAACTCGGCTCCCGGTTCTTGTCTCAAGGTATATGAAAACCCTCTGACCCTTTGCTACCGTGAACTCTTTACGAGATCTTATTTCTACCGACTTTAGCCCTAGGGCTTCATTCGAACTTACCGAATTCCTTAAGTCAGTTCTGATCCTCGCACAATCCCTACCAATCCCTCGACCTCTGACTGTTCATGCATGACGACATAAATTTACCTGTTCCCGAAGGGACCGTCAGGTCACCAATACTTGGGTGGAAGGTCACGTCCTCTGAACCCACACTAGGGACCAGTTCCTTGACTCTTTCCACCGAGATCACAATGTCTTAGGTGGACGGTTATGCCCCTGTTTTCTCTACGCCCAAACTAGGGAACCACCCCTTCTAGGAGACCTCTTCATTTACCGTGGGATGAGGTCGTAAGAACGGACCTTTTAAGGTGCCCGTCTCTTCGGACCACCCGATATCAGGTGGCTCGGGGTTCCTCAGTCTGTGCTGACTCGCTGACTCGTGTAGTGTGTCTCCCTTGATTCTAGGGTACACGGGATCGCGTAGATTCGGGCCCATGGTGTTGATCTCTCTGCGGACGTGTAACGTTGTTTCTCGGGTGTGTGGCGTCACTTTTCGGACGTCCGGCGTTGCTTCTGGAGTGCGTCGGTATTTATTTTTATTGGTTGTTCCTGCGTGACGTCTCGTGTCCCTTGAGACGAGTCACAGTCCACCGTCGGACCTACCCTCCCCTCAAGGCCCCTCTTCCCTACGTACACATGCATACCGACTCAACGAGACGATTCGCGGACTCTGATAGTGTCGTGACAATTGACACACACGGTGCACAAGTCAGCACAGGCTGAGAAACGGTGGGGCACCTGACATCGGGTGGTCCGAGGAGACAGGTAACCTAAGAGGGCCGTTCTTATGACCTCACCCAACGGTAAAGGAAGAGGTCAATTAACAGATATAAGGTCGTACTTTATTTTTTTTCAATTTCTTTTTTTTCTTCTGATCCTCTCACGAATCTCCAGTCCTTCTCCTCATCTATGGTCGGTCACTTTGACTCTTCCACTCTTTTGTCACATCTCTACACCAGAAGACTTACAGATTTCTCCTCTCTTCCTGATAGTCCCAGTTTGCGACTACTTCTACAATTACTCTACTTCCCACTCTGAAAGTGTCCCCTACACCACTCTGCCTTCAACGTCCACTAAAGTTGGTCTCACCAAAGGTTTTAGGACTTACTTTGTCCGACCTCCCTCTTGAATGACACCCTTTTGTCATTGCCATCGGTTGAGAACCCTCGTCAAAACTACATTTTTATTGTCTCCTTTTCCCATCGTTGACTTCCACCACACTTCATATCCGTTCCGTACAAATTTCTTTCCGTTGTAGTCGTGTCGAAACACACAACTACTCGTACTTCGTCCTGGTACTTGAAGTCGAACTCTTACCTTGTCAGTTCTGTTTGACTAACCTACCGGTACTATCCTAAGTGATAAGACTGAGGTCTATTACGAACTATGACATTAAAAAAGATTTCCTTCTGTATCTCAAGGTAAAGTTTCTTTAATAACCTAATAATTTATATGTGTGGACACTTTAACTCCTCTACAAAGGTTATTTTACGTTTTTTCTGGTTATAAGATAAAGTATTTAATAAAGACATTCACGACCTCCGTCACTTATTTCTTACTTAATATTTTAATAACCTCCCTTTTCATCTTCTTACGAAAAACTTTGGAGAAACGATAGTCTAGAAAAGAATATAGTAAAATAAATAAAGAAACAGACACGACCCAATACACCCGAAAAGAGATCAACGTCGGTCACCCCCGAGGAGAGATCAAAGGCGCATGGCCGAAGAGCAACTCCACCGTAGGGGACAACGTCTCATGCCCGAAGTCTTCAACGTCGAGGGGTCGAGACCTCGTGTCCGAATGATCGACACCACGTACCCGAATCGACGAGGACCGTATGTCCTCCAAGGTCCTGGTCCCCAGTTTGGGTGCAGGAGGCGTAACCGGCCGTCCAAGAAGATAGTAGCTCGGTAACCCCTTCGGGAGGTTGGTTAGAATTTCTTTCAGTTCCCGTACTTAAAAGTCTCTTCTCTGTCCACTTAAGAAGTAAGGTGTGAGAAGAGTGATCATTACACCTTACTCTTTAGACGTTTCTTACCACCTTCACCCAATCGACCTCGGTTCCCCGACAGTGACCCCCGGTACTCACTCCCAGAACCAAAAGTGGGTCACCCGACACTTCTTAGGTAAATTGCCCATTCTCTGTCATCCAAGAACTTACCCCACTTTTTGCTGGGTAAAACGGTTGCAGTCACCTAGGTGCATGAAGTCGAAAGTTGTTACAATATTTGGAACCTTTACTCCCTTCAAGAAAACCTTATTACACTTACAAATATGGTACTGGATGTATCTCATGGTCGAGTACTCCTCAGGTAGGTCCACCGAGACACCGTTAAGGGAATTTCGAGGAAAATAACAAACAAGAGTAAACAAAGGTATTATCACTTGTGCATGAATTAACGTTTCGAAGGTAGGTATTTTTAAGAATAGCATGGAGTAACGTGTCTATAGAAAGTATACACGATCCGTAAAAGGTTTCGAATTATTCAGACGTAGACTAAACGTAGTAGAATAACTTTGTTATTGTCAGAACCGTTATACGGAGGGATTTCTCCGAAATTCCTTAATGTTATCGAAAACGTCGATACATGACTGTTAGAAGGAGAAGGATCAGAGGTCACTTCAAGACGAAGGACCCGAAAATTCTTTTGCACCGACACATCCACCCTCTGTTGTCAACTTTTTACGAAGATCTCAATTCTTACATTTTTAATTCTGGTCAATTCAAATTCCCTTACCGAATCTTACCGAATTTATAAGTATGGTCTCGAGGTGTCTATTACGGTCGTCCTACTGGTGCAAGAGATCATTTAGAAGGGACTACACTATATTACAGGAAACTAAGGGAAAGAATTGTAGACCCCTTGGGGGTTCTCTGAGTGTGAAGACTAAGTAGTCGCGAAGTGTCATACACTTTGTAAGGAGACATACTTAATCACTTGTTCGTCACTGACGTCTTTTTCGTACCAGCACGTCGTGTGACTTCGCAAGTTGTCCTTCTATGGACTACAAGTACGAAAGACCAAAAGACATTTCATCACCTCTTACTGAGAAGATGGGACTCCGTTTTGTCAGTACTAAGAAATCCGAAGATCCTCCTACCCCAAAAAGACCTTTGACGTCAACACTTCTCCACCACCCACCAACCGTTAGGTCTCTCTATATGTTCGCCCGAGTCTCTTTCCTCAACCTTCTACGAAACCTCCTCTATTCTACTAGAGTCTTCTACTTGTTTGTCCTCGGTTTGTCCTCACACAACATGTGTGTGTGTGTGTGTGGAACAATTTTCCATAATTTCGTTTGACTTCGGAAATTCAGGGGTCCCGGTGTCGAGACGTGTCCATTAAGACAATTGAACTTTCGGACCAGGAGACATCACTTGTGTCAAGTACAAGACCACCCATGAGTCGATGACACGAGAGAACCACAGAACGACTTGCCTTCCTAGAACTCCCGCGTCATGTGACTCAAAGACATGTTCACAATCAGAGAGTCAGTACAGACCGAGAAACACTGGGGTACTTGACATCGGGTGATCCGAAGAGACAGGTACCCTAAGAGGTCCGTTCTTCTGACCTTACCCAACGGTGAGGGAAGAGGTCCCCCCAGAAGGGATGGGTCCCCAACTCGGACCCAGAGGGCGTGACGTCCGCCTAAGAACTGGCAGACTCGACGGACCCTTCGAAGACGTCCGACCCGGGAATAAGGTTCACACGAGAACGTGCGGACGATAAGATCCTCACAAAATTACGACGTTAAAATAAGGTACAAGTTACTAGAGTGTTCGGTCTCAAGACTCAAAACTAAGAGGGGATAGTTAGGTGACGTTGACAACGACTAATAACCACAACTATTTAACAGAACAAAAGTTAAGACCAAGGTAGACACCAAATCATTATGGGTGCCCGAAACCAAACACCCCAAGAGTTGGGTCGAAAGTAACGTATCGGAGTAAGACACACACCACACCCGAAGGAGAAGAGATCTGCGGGGTGTCGGTGTCCTGCGAGCTGTTTACGTTGACCTTGTTTTCTGTGTGGAAAGAAAACGTGCAAAAGGAACGAGACTTCATGGGTCATCTGTTGTGACTAAGAAATCTTAATTTGGGAGCGAACTGAGACCGACGGAAACTTCGGTTTCATGGGGAAAAGTTCGTCCACCGAGACACGACTCTACGACAGTAGAAAGATCTGGTAAGGGGTGACGTCACTACGGAACACGGCACCTTTCCTCGCTGTCGGGGTGGTAGACACACTAGGAGCCATCGAAGGACTCGGGGACACAGGACCCCAACGAGAACCCTCCAGAAGCCGTCCACCACGGATGCACCTGAAGTGGATAGGGACTCATCTACCTGAGTTGGTCGAAAGGAACCGTAAGAGGTTCCGTCTCGAATCGAGATGCTCATGGTTCTACAGGAGTCGAAGTTTATACGGACAGAATAGTTTTATGTCACTGAGCCCGAGTGGAAGATCGTAAAAGGGAGACTTTTATTTAAAAGAATCCCTTCATCCAAATACTACTGAAATCTCGTTTGGAGTTCCAAAATTTACCCGCTAACTGGATCAAGAATGACAAATTCAGTGAGGTCGATGAATAAGAGGTCAAAGTAATTAAAGTATATTAACTTGCTTAAGAAGAACCAGGAATGGGAAGGTAGTCCTACCTACCTCACTTCGTGGGATGGTCTGAAAGTTACATGGGATTGATATGTGGTTAGTAAAATCAGGTTACTGTGCACTGGACGTGATGGGTGTCCTGTCTGAGCCGAAAACAAAGTCACACTTTAGTCAAAGTCACATCTTAGTCTCCCCAATACCATTCCTAGACTCCTTATTGCCACATACACTGGTCTTTACTCCTTTTCTAGTCTTGTAGAGAAATTCCCACCTAAAAAAAAAAAGATCTTCTTTCCCTTTGGACGGGACTAGTAGTTGAGTCGTCAACGACTTCTGTTTTACGACGACCCTATGTATAAGCCTCCCTTTGACTCAGGGGTTCCCCCAGAGGTGACGTGTGAGACCACGTCAGACATCGAAAAAAGTCCTCCCCGACCTTTTCGTTGTCCTTAGAAACCGTTTTCCCCTTGTAGGAAGGTAGGGTCCGACTACACCTGTTTCCATGGGCGTCTCCGGGTCTTCCAAGTCGAGAGAGGATGGGGGCCTACGAGACTACCGTCGCCCAGGGTGGCAAGGGAAAGGAAGACCAACAAAATGACCCGCGACCTCCTTCCACACTCGTGACCCCAGTTCAGTTCGAGCGAAGTCTAGGACCGAAACGTCCATGGTCATATTACTGAAGTCTGTGTACTGGAGCGACGAAGGTGATGGACTGCCATTTTACCCTACGACTACCATCACTTCAGCGAGTCAGCGCAGACTGAGAAACACTGGGGCACCTGACATCGGGTGGTTCGAGGAGGCAGGTACCCTAAGAGGTCCGTTCTTATGACCTCACCCAACGGTAAAGGAAGAGGTCCCCTAGAAGGGCTGGGTCCCTAGCTTGGGCCCAAAGGGCGTAACCTCCGTCTGTAAAATTGGAGACTCGGTGGGTCCCTTCGAATCAGGGGAACCAAAAACTCCTAAACTACTGTGTTACGTACCCCCTACGAATCGTGCAACGTTACCGTTTAGTCACTTCAAGGGAAGTGAAGGCTAGAACCAGGAGTTAGGGACTACCAGAGTGTTCGTTGACTCCCGTGTCGAGATTTTGGACTTAAACTCTCTGTCTCAACTAACCTAGACAAGGACTCTGGTAGGTGGAGGTCCGACTCCCTTCCGGGAAAGTCGGTGAACAAGAAATCGGTGAGTCAACACAGGCTGAGAAACTCTGGGGTCCCGGACATCGGGAGGTCTGAAGGAAAGAGGAAGTGATAGAGGTCCTGAAACGAGTTTGAGTACAGGTAACATAGGTACTACGGTAGGTTGGTGGAGTAGGAGACAGCAGGGGAAGAGGAAGACGGAAGTTCGAAAGGGTCGTAGGCCCAGAAAAGGTTACTCAGTCAAGAAACGTAGTCTACCGGTTTCATAACCTCGAAGTCGGTGATCCCCCGTGGTTAATGTACCTTTTCTTTCCCAACCTAAACTCTCCGAGTCAGGTAACGGGACTTTACTTACGGTAAATTAAATAAAAGAACCTTGTTTTAAACCCGCACCAACTACGACTCTTCACGGGTGATAAAGACGACGCCGTCCACCACTGTGAAAATACAGCAAACTTCTCAAAAGGATCTAGGGAGGGCACAGATCGATAACACCTATGAGTTTTTTTTTTTTTTTTTTTAGACGTAAAAATGAAAGTCAGGAAAAAGAAGATATAAATATGTTGATTTTGTCTGTTATAAGCATCACACACTTTCTTTGTGCACCTACGTTCTTCCTAGAATTGTAATTTTACAAAGTCTAAAAAAACTCGGTTGGTCCAAATACAGTCTGGTAAGTTAGACTTCTGTAGAGAAAAGGATCGGGAAATTTAGACCGAAAATTCACCTTTATCGATCACATGACATGGACTCTATAGATCCTTTAGTTTCACAAAAGGAATAGTCTTAATTGTGGAGTAACGTAAACTTCCATTAATTTGGGACTCTTCGTACTCTACGTCACCCAAAGACCTTAGGTGTCGTCTTCCCCTGTCTCTCTTCCTCTATCGTTATATGGGTCACTCAGGTCTTGTGTTTTGTACCGGTTCTACCCTTTAAACGAAGGGTCTCCCCCTTTTTGACTAGGAGGCGTCAGGACAGCCTCATTTCCTCGGACGTACCAGAGAACCCGTAACTAATTTTGAGAAGGTCATATCGGTATGTCAGAGACGAAGCTTTAAGGGACCCACAAACGGTTTTGAGGTCCAAGACCTGGGTGACGTCTCGAAAGTTAATCTGAGACCTTACCTGTCGGGTCATTCTACGTTGTTTAAGTATCCACTGAAATATCGGGAATTCTTGACGAAACGATCCCTTATTATTAAGATTGAGGTGACTGTAAATTCCTACAGAGAGATCCTGGAAACAAGGTCTCTCAAAGGTGGAAGATCTTCTTAAAAACTTACGAGAATAACGATACTTTTTTCAGATTAGGTTGTCGTCTCAGGAGTCACTAGTCGTCATGAGTGGAGCTCTGAGAAGTGCGAGGTCTTAGTATGTACACCAGCCGTGTGACGGTGCCACCTATGGGACCTAAACACTGAGAGGTCACACATACGACTTCCCCGAGACTCGACGTCTGACCGTAGGTCCCGACACCAACATTGGCCTACCTAGAGTTGATGTTCTCCGTTACCAGGGTTCCTCTATCTCCCCACACCCCACCCTTGAGACCCACACGACTCCTCGGGGAGACTCGGAGGTCGCCCGTCTCCGTGTCTCGTGTCTCCTATGCCACAGAACACGACGAGAGGTCCCTTTGAGGTGACCTTGTGTGTCGCTCACGGGTGTCCGAGGTAAAGAGGTTAGCATTCCTTTGCCTTTGCCTCGCCAGCCAGCCTTTGACCAGAAGTTTGTCGGACACAGACAAAGACGAAGACCTTCCGTGAAGATCTGCTTGGACCCACTAGTCGAGTAGAAGGGAAATCGGTGTACGAGACTAAAGGTTCACCAGTTCCTTGGTTCCTCAATAAAGTGACCCGGACACAGGGTCGACAAAGCGTTTTTATCTTTTCGGTCTGTTTCGACTTTGCGGAACCTCTTAGCCGTGTAACGTATGCAAAGAGATTTCGGTACAGACACTCTTTTAGAGAAAGTCACACGGGTAGATCACGAGTCCAAATCGAAAATACCTCTTCTTTAGTTAGTGTCTAGACTGTTTTAACACTCGCTTCCGACTTCCTGAGGGGGAGGCCCACTCAGAGGAGAAGTGTCCATTAAGTGAGGATTCCATCCCTTGAACAAAGTCCACACACTCATCTTCATACGTCCACACAGGACGTAGTCCTGTCCGAAGTAGTCTCTCGTACCTCGGACCACGCCGTGTGTCCTGAGGTGTGAGTGTTCCCGGGACTCGAACTACAGTGCGAGACACCGGCGGTAGGACTCTAGGAATTGTGAAAAACTTGTCCCCCAGGACACAAAATTAAAGCGTCACTAGGAGGGTTTAAAATATCGGTTAGGATTGTCTTACTGACGTTCCACCTCCACAGTTTTCGAGTCCTAAACTTTAGTCCGTCTGTACCTAGTTTAAACCTAGACAGGGTGGAACCCACTCACTAGTACAGGAGACCAGGACTCACGAGGACACATGTGTTATCTTAATGATTTGGACACCCCCTAACAACACATCTGATTCGAGTAGATCACACACAGACCCGAACCACGACCGTGGTTGGGTCAGTCGTGTCTATTAAGGGGGGGGCGGAGTTTATTACATTTATAAACATTTACGTGGATAAAGAATTTTACATACCGTCTATTTATGTCTTGTTTCATACATAAAGAACTCATCGAGAATGTTCATGGTGGGGGTTTCAGGTACAAATATTTTATAATAAAAACGATTGAACCTTCGGACTCCTTCAGTCACTTTGTTCTATTCTGAAACTCACTACTTAACCTCCGAACGGTTGAATACTAGTATCCGTGAAGAGTAACTCCTTGAGGTCCCGGTAGAAGACACTATAGACCTCCGACTCAGACCAGGTCAGAGGTTTGTGGGTTCTTATTTACACCTATTCACCCGAAGGGTCTACCGAGTCACCATTTCTTAGGTGGACGGTTACGTCCTCCGTATTCTCTACACCCAAGTCAGGGACCCAACCCTTCTAGGGGACCTCTTCCCGTATCGTTGGGTTAGGGCATGAGAACGGACCTCTTAGGGGTACCTCTCTCCTCGGACTGTCCCAACCTTTCTCAGACTGTGTTGACTCGCAGACTCGTGTTTACTCTTCTCAATTAGTCTGGGGAACCCTCCGCTCCGTAAAGGTCGCGAAATAAAATTGACACACACTAGAAAATTGTCTCTTCAACAATCCTCTACCCCGGAGTCGGAATCGAAGGGATAAGTGATCACTAGAACTGGTCAAGGAATTTGTACACCCGAAGTTCAAGAAATAGACATTTTATCCTCCGCGGTCCTAGTACCTTGGAGAACGTGTCATACCCATCCTGCTCCTTTAGGTGAATGTTGTCCGCCGGCGACCGACACGTGACGTTCCACCAAATACTTACTCTCCACAACGGAGAGACGTCACCAAGACGTGTGCACTGGTCCCTGGACAACCCTCACAAAATGAATCAATAAATAAAAGAATTTAACCTCCTATAAACGAAATACTACAACACGACCAAAGACGGTATATGTTTGTTTCGTTGACTGTTTCCTAATTAGAGGTTTTATACGAACGTCGAGTTGTAGTCTTTTTATTGGGTTAGTGTTTTGCCTGTCTTCTGGATTTGTCTGTAAAGAGGTTTCTTCTGTACGTCTACCGGTTGTCTGTACAGAAGTGTAGTGAGTAATAATCTCCTTACGTTTAACTCAGATGTCACTCCATGGTGTGGATAGTCTTACCCGTAGTAGTTTTTTCTTTAGTTGTTTATTATTTGCGATCTCTCTTATACCACCTCTTCCGTTACCGTGGGGTGAGGTCATGAGAACGGACCTTTTAGGGTACCTGTCTCCTCGGACCGTCCGACGTCAGGTACCCNCTGTAAAGAGGTTTCTTCTGTACGTCTACCGGTTGTCTGTACACTTCTCTGCGAGTTGTAGTGAGTAATAATCTCCTTACGTTTAACTCAGATGTCACTCCATGGTGTGGATAGTCTTACCCGTAGTAGTTTTTTCTTTAGTTGTTTATTATTTGCGATCTCTCTTATACCGCCTCTTCCGTTACCGTGGGGTGAGGTCATGAGAACGGACCTTTTAGGGTACCTGTCTCCTCGGACCGTCCGACGTCAGGTATCCCAACGATTCTCAGCCTGTGCTGACTCGCTGAAGTGAAAGTGAAAAGTGAAAGTACGTGACCTCTTCCTTTACCGTTGGGTGAGATCACAAGAACGGACCTCTTAGGGTCCCTGCCCCCTCGGACCACCCGACGGTAGACACCCCAGCGTGTCTCAGCTTGTGCTGACTTCACTGAATCGTCGTCGTCGTCTCTCTTATACCTCCTTTTCCTAGACAAAATTAGAGTCCTGAATAGATACACGAGTCTCCGTGAGCTGAGAGGGGGAAACGGGAACGGAATGGGGAGGAGAGGGAGAAGACGGGGAGGAGGGGGAGGAGGAGGGGAAGAAGGAGGAGGGGGAGGAGGAGAGGAGGGNGGAGGAGGGGGAGGAGGGAAGGATAAAGGGGGAGTGAGAGTAGGAGAGGGAAAAAGAGAAATGGATTGATGGACCCCTAGATAAGAAAACCGTGTTAAAAGTGACAGAGTTAAACCGGTAAATGTTTAATATTTACTTTGTTTTTGGATGTTGAAGTTCGCGACAAGAGTCTTAAAATCCTTTCTCAACAAAAATTCACATTCCCTGATATGATAGGTTAAAGCAAAAAAGGGGACCCAAATCCCCGGTCAATTCCTGTACCCTTATCACTTTTGGACACGACTCGAAGTGTGTTGCACCAGTGACATTATCGATGATTGGAACACACAGACGGTGTAAGAACCCTGAAGGTACTAAACATGGGACGAGGAGAGCAGCATCATTACGACACACCGGTTTATATTCTGAAGATCCGGATCTCTCTGGTTCATTGAGTGATTTTTGGGACATTAATTCTTCATCGTCCCAACCTGACACTTCTTTCGACTCGTGGCTTCTTAACTACGAAAACTTGACCCCACAACCTCTTCTGAGAACTCTCAGGGAACCTGACTGACGTCCCTCTAGGTTGGTCAGGTAGGATTTCCTCTAACCAGGACCCACAAGTAACCTTCCTGACTATGACTTCGACTTCGAGGTTATGAAACCGGTGGAGTACGTTTCTCAACTGAGTAACCTTTTCTGGGACTACGACCCTTTCTAACTTCCGTCCTCCTCTTCCCCTGCTGACTCCTACTCTACCGACCTACCGTAGTAGCTGAGTTACCTGTACTCAGACTCACTTGAGGCCCTCAACCACTACCTGTCCCTCCGGACCGCACGACGTTAAGTACCTCAGTGTTTCTCAGTCTGTGCTGACTCGCTGACTCGACTTGACTTGACTCTGAAGTGAACCATACTATTAGAGTTCCAGGTAGACACACCGACGTCTACCATAATAAAGTACGAAAAAGCACCGACTCGTTATAAAGTGACACATAGACACACATAACTTAGAAGAGGTAAAGGGACAGTCTCTTTCTGATTATAGTGTACTATAGTCAATACACACCTCAGATTAAATTTCACTGTGTCTACTTGAATAACTATCTTGTCTTTGTCTGAGCGTCTAGAGTTTCAGTTTGAGTACCAATGGTTTCGTCTTTACAATCCCCTTCCCCATTTAATCATTGATTCTAGTCGTATATGTGTGACGACGACGACGACGATTCAGTGAAGTCAGCACAGGCTGAGACACGCTGGGGTATCTCCGTCGGGTGGTCCGAGGCGGTAGGGACCCTAAGAGGTCCGTTCTTGTGACTCACCCAACGGGAAAGGAAGAGGTTACGTACTTTCACTTTTCACTTTTAGTTCAGTGACTCAGCACAGGTTGAGAGTCACTGGGGTACCCGACGTCGGGTGGTCCGAGGAGGTAGGTACCCTAAAAGGTCCGTTCTCATGACCTCACCCCACGGTGACGGAAGAGGTTATATATTTTATTAGTTGTTCTTGGATGACATGTCGTATCCCTTGAGATAAATCGTAAGGCATTATTGGATATGCCCTTTAATTAGACTTTTTCTTACCTGTACGTGCACACACACACACACACACACACACATTGACTAAGCGAAACGACATGGGGACTTCGATTGTCTTATAACGTTTAGTTAATATTAAGTTAAAATTGTGTTTTCTTTATCGTCTCGGCCGTAAACCCGAAAGTCTCCAGTTCCGACGAGGGACGTTTATCTTCCGTAATCCTTTCCGTGGGGAACAGACACTGAGGTGTCGACGAGACCCCGGAGGACGAAGGGGTGAAAGGGCATACAGAGTCTAGACAAAGATGAAACGGAGAGAAAATAGAAAATCGAAGACGGAACCGGAGTGGTCGTGAGAGGAGATTCGACTTTTAGGACGACACGGGACTACCAACTTTAAGACTTTCGTAGGAAACCGAGCAGGTTCTGTCTTCCTTTACTGTCCTTCTTTTGTGAAGTGACTGACCCCACTCTACTCTACCACAAACTCGACCAGGTAAGTTTAGAGACTCGCAGACCGGGGTCCTTTTCTCCGGACTTTCTCTTGTCTATCTTAACGCCGAGACAAAACGTAAAGTCTTTGTCAAAAAGGTCTCCCTGGTGTAGGATTAAGACAAAATAGTCTCGGTCAGGAAGGACTACCCAACAGCTATTCATTACTCCAGTTCAGCCTAGGAGACAACTCCTGGGTGGGTTTCAACTTGTCAAACGAGGGCGACGTACCCCAGACCCGATTCTCAAGAAACCCTCTTCCTAACACTCTTGGAAGGCCACCTCTTCACACTTAATGTTCGAACTAAAACCGAGACGACACTGATGTATGCAACCATATCGGTTTGTGAGGTCCTTTGTTTGAGTGAGTCTTCCTGTCGCACCTAACACCCCCCGATAATGTAGTCACCCTGGCTCCGTCTCAGAGGAGAGAGCGGTCCCTGGGGGTTATCTGTAAACACTTTTGGAATATATGGAATTCACATGACGAGTTCGTGTGTAGGGGTGTAAGGAATTTGGACCCGACCTTTCACAATTTCCCTCTATGTTAGTCCAGTGTCGGTACTGAGTATTAGTCTTCCCAGTCGACCAATGTGTAACGTTGGATGTGGTTGTCCACGGTATGTCTAATCTTTCCTCCAACTGATGTGTCCCCTAATAATGTAAGAAAGACCGTTTCCCTTGAGAACCACACCTTAGACCACAGAGAGTCAGACCCTCCGGACAAGCTGGCAGCCACACACTAAAAGTACCGAGGGTCCCTGCATGAGGTTTTGAGTGACCCTTACATTCTACCTCAAAGGGAGAAAAAGTTCTACCTCAGTCGAGCCGGTCGAGGCAAGGAGGAAGTTGTACTGGTCTATGTAACAGTTCCCTAAACGTTCGCCCTTTGTGTCACCTCTACGTTTTCTGGTGAAGGATCTCTCGCCTGCCGTCTGTTATTTCTGGGATTTACGTCTACCTTTCCCTTGTCTTTTCTGCCAGAGTGTCTATGTCACCAGAGTCCTCTTCTGGTCTTTATCAGTGGACGTAAGTAGACATTCGGTCCGACCCTCGGTCTACCAGTCCAGGTGGGACGTCTGGGGGAAAGGGAGGGGTGTAGCGTGAAGATCGGGTGTCCACTGGACGTGGGGCAGGAACTATTGTCTTGTCCCTGTTTCTCGATCCAGTCGGAGACCTCGGGCGTACCGGGGCCGCGGACTGGGCCCGTCCGACGAGCACACGGTCGAGAGTCGGATGACCGAAAGACAAAAAAAAGGAGGCCCCGGTAGACAAAGAGTGGACGGACTGCCGACGTCGGGCCAAAGGTAGACCAGTCGCACGGTTGTTGTACCCTTCACCTTCTACTGTGTACCGCTAGGCACCTTTCTGTCCTTGGCGGTTCCAAAGTTTCAACTAGTGGGTGTCTAAATGACCGTTAATCTTTTAAACCGAGGAAAATTAAATAAAAGTAGACGAACGGTTTTCGCTAGCTAACATAATTTCGTCACTTAAGAAATGTACAAAACGAACGGTTCAGTCGACCTCAGGTCTACCATTACAACTGGAAGGCTCTCGTTGTGTAAGAAGGGTCCTTGACATATAGACTCCTTCTCAGTTTGGAGAACGGGTGAGTAACCCTTTGAACCTAAAAAAAAAAAAAGAAAACTTTTTAGTGTCTGTACAGTGCGTGCCGGTTGAATTTTTATCAGTACTGGATTTTCAACTCTCAATGTAAAATGAGTCACCCTTAAAAATCCTGAAGTCCGGGCCCTCTGTCGTAGACTTCATTGGGACTCTCTTAACAAGACTCCTCGACCTCCACCCCCTCCTCAGTCCAATATGTCTTCAAATGTCGTTGCCCGTCCACACATTGACCCTTCCAAGTAAAACTTCAATACAGCCTAGACGAAGACACTGGAATTGGGAGTAGAGCGACGAAAACAATAACAACGATAACAAGCCAGCGAGTCAGTGCAGGTCGAGAAACAACTGGCGTTCCTGACGTCGTACGGTCCGTAGGGACAGGTAGTGGTTGAGGGTCTCAGATGGGTTTGGGTACAGGTGACTCAGCCACTACGGTAGGCCGGCAGAGTAGGAGACAGTAGGGGAGAGGAGGACGGAAGTTAGAAAGGGTCGTAGTCCCAGAAAAGGTTACTCAGACAAGAAGTGAAGTCCACCGGTTTCATAACCTCGAAGTCGAAGTCGTAGTCCGGAAGGTTACTTATAAGTCCTGACTAAAGGAAATCCTACCTGACCAACCTAGAGGAACGTCAGGTTCCCTGAGAGTTCTCAGAAGAGATTGTGGGGTCAAGTTTTCGTAGTTAAGAAGCCGCGAGTCGAAAGAAATATCAGGTTGAGAGTGTAGGTATGTACTGGTGACCTTTTTAGTATCGGAACTGATCTACCTGGAAACAACCGTTTCATTACAGAGACGAAAAGTTATTTTATTTCAGGACAGCAGTAGTAATCTCTCAACTCTAGAACATGGGAGACTGTCTCTCAGAAGTGTCTTCCTCTCGTCGGGGAATGTGAACGCAGTGGAGGGAAGGGACTTCCGTGTCGTCGTGTCCCGCCGAAAGACGGGAGCTCCGCGAGTGACTCCGCCGGCAATGGAGTCGTGGGTCCCCTGGGGCCCCGTAGAGTGTCTCCGGCCCTGAGACACTTGGAGGCCTTCGGGACTGTCCGAACACCGCTGAAAGGGACTCGGAGTCCAGGTGGCTTATGACTCACACAGGAAACAGTTCAGTGCTCTCCCTTTCTTCTTTCGACACTAGGACTTTGACTTGGAACGTAGTGATCCCAAAAGGTCAAAAGACTGTTTTTACTTCACCGTCTTGGTCGGTTACCGTCTCCTACCAAACAAAGAGGCGACCTGTGACAATTCATGATAATCCATGGTCTCCTCCGAGGACCTCTGGGAAGGGGTCGTCCCCAACCCGTAAGACCCATTTCTATCTGGGTCCTTCCTTAGAGTACGGTTAATAATACTTTTTACTGCTTTCCTAATTTTCTTTAGATTGGCAGAGAAACGGTTCGTGATGTGTGGATAGACAATCCGTGGATGAATACTACCTTTACGGAACACAGAAGCAGTTAGTCTAAGATTAAGTTCCTTCTACAGTAAAGTGCACTTGCGGTAGTATAGTGTCTGAGGTCCCCAAAGACCGATTCTTAGTTTTGTGCGTGGGTCTAGAGAAACAAGAGCGCAAGAAAAAGAACCACCGAGCTCCTATGTCCTGTGGGAAGGAATGTGGAGATGAGACACAGTAACGTCTAAACCTTATTACTCTCAACCTGAGAATGAAAAAAGTTCCCAGACATCGTTTACAAATTATGTGGAAAAAAAAAAAAAAAAAACTGGTGCGACACGTCGTAGACTCTAGAGTCTAGGGTTTGGTCCCCGACTTGGTCACGGGGGACGTCTCCTTCATGTCTCAGGATTGGTAACCTGTTGGACCCTTCAGGGACTAATTACGTAGAATTGAGTGGACCAAGAGTCTCGTTTCTACGGTATAACCACGACTACAACAATAAGGGTAAAATGTCCACTCATACGACTCCGAGTCTCTCCAGTCAAAGGGACTCAAGTGTCCGATGATACACTCCTAAGTCCCAAACTTGGTTCCGGTAGATCGAGGTCTCAGACACGGGGATTTGTACAACGGCACGGGAGGAACTCTACCATCCGTTCCGAAGAGTGGACGCGTACCAAAATATGACTCGTCCGCAGTCGATCGAGGCAGATTTCTATATAATACAACAGTATGGACCTGTCCTCAATAACCGAAGATTAATCATCGTTGGTCTCTACGACGAGTCGTGGGATGTTACGTGTAGTGTCGGGGTGTAGTTTCTCAGTGAGGGGGGTCTCACAGTCATAAGGACTCCAAAACTACTATTCTTGGAACTACTTCTCTTTTGTGGGTGGTACGCACCCATATTCTGTGTGCATCTATCATTTTAGACAGGTAACAGACAGAGACAGACAGACAACCGATAGAGAGTAGGTAGACAGATAGATGTAGGGGGGAGACGAGAGTCTGTTGTCGACTTTCCAGATCAGAAAACTTTCCGGGAAATTTCATCAGTAATAAAACTTTAGGAAATGAAACATACTTTCTCGATCTCTCGGTACACTCAAAGTTCAATAACAAGGAACTTTTATGTCACACATGTGCGTGTGTGTGCACACACCGAGGTAAAGTCAGGGACACCTGAAAGGGAAACCGATACCTTTCAGGTGTAGAAAGGGATTCCGGAACATGGACCTGACACAGGGGTCGGTTGGAAACTCTTCTCTTCAGGACCCAGTCCTGTCCGGTAGACCCCTGATACAAGGGTGTCAATAAGATTGACGTACGTAGAATGTGAGGCGTAGCGTACTCGTCGGGTAACCATGCATACGTGTAATCATATAATAATGTGAAATGCATAGTGTGATTGTGCACGACGTATCAGTCGTAAATGCACACCATGTCATATAATCACATGCTACGTATCGTGTAGTCGTGTGTGATGTGCCATGTAATTATGTGTAGTGTACAAAGTGACCATTGGGTAATATAAAGTGTCCTAATTGTGTAAAGTGTAATGTACTTTCGTGTAACACGTAACGAAATTATTGTGTGACGTGCAATACGATTTGGGGTCACCGAGTCGTCATTTCTTCGGTGGACGTTGCGTCCTCTGTGGGGTCCTCGGTTCTCAAGTTAGGGACCCAACCCTTCTAGGGGACCTCGTCTTTTACCGTTGTACGAGGTCATGAGAACAGACCTTTTTAGAGTACCCGTCTTCTCGGACCGTCTGATGTCAGGTGCCCCCAGTGTTTGTCACCCTGTACTGAATCACTGAGTCGTTGTGGTGGGACATAGCGTAAGGAGTTACTACGTAGGACGTATAATGTAGTAATTGTGGAAGATATAATGGACTGTGAGAGGTAGGATGTAATTTTGTATAAAGTATAATATAATTATACAGGGGGAACTAGGGACCGATTTCCTCCACAATCAACAAGTCAACACAGACTGAGAAACACCGGGGTACCTGACATGGGGTGGTCCGAGGAGACAGGTACCCTAAGAGGTCCGTTATCATAACCCACCCAACGGTAAAGGAAGAGGTTCCCTAAAAAGGACTAGGTTCCTAGCTTGGACGTAGAGGACGTAACCGTCCTCCCGAGAAGTGGTGATCGTAGTGGACCCTTTGGACCCGATCTCCTTCCGGGTAGGAAAAACTTTAGGAGTTGAGACCGTAAGGACCAGTGGAGGTCAAGACCAACAGTACGTCGACCACATCTGGCTAGACCAACGCGTCTCGACTGTCGAGTGTTTCTCGTCGAGGGGACCCGACAGACCGAGAGCGTCAGACTCTCACGTGTCGAGAGGGGAGAGGTGCGACAGAGGTGGGCTGTGTACGGGACACGACACAGAGGGGCCACTCTGGGCCAGGAAACGTAAGTGAGGGGGGTCGACGAGAGGACCTCGACGAGTGTGTGAACCGAGTGTGTGAACCTCTGTCCTCCTGTCCGTAGTCAGGATGGGGTGGGGATCCCGGCCGGGTCCATGGGGTGCCCCGAGTGGTGACGGATCGTCCGTGGCGGTCCATGATGTGATCCACTCCCTCGGGTACACTACTCTTACTGTTCCAGAGAGGAGCTCTCTCGAACCCTAGATCGGCGTCTCCCTCAATCTCCATTCAGAAATTATTTTTTATGGGTAATTAATGAATATTAACTCCTGTCACGACGCAATCTAGACCGACCCTTTTTGGTAGTAACCAAGGTCCAGACCAAGGTTGTAGTAAACCACGACCCAAAGCCCTTCGAACGGGCCGAGGAGGGAGGGAGAACCTAGTAAGACAGAGTGTGGGAGAGAGACGAGGGTAAACAGGGAGGACGTCACCCGACGACACCGACGGCAGGTCCGGAGTCTATCCATTTAGACTTTTCATTTTTCTACGAATTTCGGAAAACGAAGTGTCTCGGAGCAACCGGGGACTTTTGTTTATACATTCACCCGTACACCCTCTCCCGTGAACGAAATGTCGGTACGTCATTCTACAGGATGAACCCATCTCTAGTGGGGTTCGTAGACAACTTCCGGAGGAGAACGATCTGTCTTCTGACGTTCCTGACCAAATACGACGAGGGGCTTCAGGGGTGGTTCTAGAGTTTCAAATCGGTTTAAGTCGGGGCCACGGACGTCACGTTACTGTGACTGTGTACTCCCTTCCCCCGTCCCTGTTGGAAATTTCTTACTGTCTCGGGGTCTTCGCTGTCTTCGACTAACCTTGGTTCGTCCAGGCTGTAGCGCCTCGTCGACTGACAGAGATCTAGGGCTCGGAATCATATGCACGTAGAATTGTGTAGTCGTTCAATTCCTGTACGGGTGTCCGCGGGACTGTCCAGATTCGCTCACTTTCACCGAGTCAGTACAGGCTGAGAAACGTTGGGGCACCTGATATGTCAGGTACCTTAAGAGGTCCGGTCTTATGACCTCACCCATCGGATAGGGAAAAGGTCCTCTAGAAGGACTGGGTGCTTAACTTGGTCCCAGAGGACGTAACGTCCACCTCAGAAATGCTTGGCTGGATAGTCCCTTCGGGTTCCGACAAGATTCTGACTGGTATTTCCAGTTTTTCAACCCACACCGACTAAAGAACCTTTAGGGGTGGGGAAGGGGGTTTATTGTCCTTAAGAGGAGGGTGTGTAATCGGATCCTTTAATGGGTGGAGATATTTTTGGTTGTTGTGGTATCGGACCCCGACGAGAATGGAAAACTCTACCGGGTGTGAGAACAGACGCCTCACACAAAGAGAGATTTATTTGGATAAAGAATGGATAGTGAAACACAGAGTGACTTAAGAAAGACGTTACTCTGTAGTTCTTGGACTCGAAGGACTGAAGGGATTACCGGGTCACTAATTCTGAAACGAAAGGTAACGTCCTTCACACCCAAGTTAAGGAACAGGTCTACGATTCTATGGTACACGTATCACAGGTCGTTAGACTTTGTACTCTACCTTCGTTATAACATTGTTTCAGTTATTTCTAAAGTTTTTATTTTTTTTCCTTGGACTCGAAGTAATTTAAGACTTTGGTCCGTACTAGACAGTTTTCCAGATCCAAGTTCAGAGTTAGACCCAAAACCGACTCGAGATCGAGATCATTTCATTACGAGTTTTAAGAGATTCGGTCCGAAGTCGTTATACACTTGGCACTTGAAGGTCTACAAGTTCGACCAAAATCTTTTCCGTCTCCTTGGTCTCTAGTTTAACGGTTGTAGACGACCTAGTACCTTTTTCGTTCTCTCAAGGTCTTTTTGTAGATAAAGACAAAATAACTGATACGGTTTCGGAAACTGACACACCTAGAGTTATTTGACACCTTTTAAGACTTTCTCTACCCTTATGGTTCGGTGGACTGGACGGAGAACTCTTTGGATATACGTCCAGTCCTTCGTTGTCAATCTTGACCTGTACGTTGTTGTCTGACCAAGGTTTATCCTTTTCCTCATGCAGTTCCGACATATAACAGTGAGACGAATAAATTGAAGATACGTCTCATGTAGTTCTCTTTGCGACTCGACCTTCTTCGTGTTCGACCTTAGTTCTAAGGACCCCCTTTATAGTTCTTGGAGTCTATACGTCTACTGTGGTGGGAATACCGTCTTTCACTTCTCCTTGGTTTTTCGGAGAACTACTCTCACTTTCTCCTCTCACTTTTTCAACCGAATTTCGAGTTGTAAGTCTTTTACTTCTAGCACCGTAGACCAGGGTATTGAAGTACCGTTTATCTACCCCTTTGTCACCTTTGTCATAGTCTGAAATAAAACCCCCCGAGGTTTTAGTGACGTCTACCACTGACGTCGGTACTTTAATTTTCTGCGAATGAGGAACCTTCCTTTCAATATTGGTTGGATCTGTCGTACAACTTTTCGTCTCTGTAATGAAGTGGTTGTTACCAGATCAGTTCCGATACCAAAAAGGTCATCAGTACATACCTACATTCTCAACCTGACACTTCTTTCGACTCACGGCTTCTTAATTACGAAAACTTGACACCACAACCTCTTCTGAGAACTCTCAGGGAACCTGACGTTCCTCTAGGTTGGTCAGGTAAGACTTTCTCTAA
>SJYO01020080.1:127988491-128015552 GCA_006410555.1 Capra ibex
CGACTCGACCTTCTTCGTGTTCGACCTTAGTTCTAAGGACCCCCTTTATAGTTCTTGGAGTCTATACGTCTACTGTGGTGGGAATACCGTCTTTCACTTCTCCTTGATTTTTCGGAGAACTACTCTCACTTTCTCCTCTCACTTTTTCAACCGAATTTCGAGTTGTAAGTCTTTTACTTCTAGCACCGTAGACCAGGGTATTGAAGTACCGTTTATCTACCCCTTTGTCACCTTTGTCATAGTCTGAAATAAAACCCCCCGAGGTTTTAGTGACGTCTACCACTGACGTCGGTACTTTAATTTTCTGCGAATGAGGAACCTTCCTTTCAATATTGGTTGGATCTGTCGTACAACTTTTCGTCTCTGTAATGAAGTGGTTGTTACCAGATCAGTTCCGATACCAAAAAGGTCATCAGTACATACCTACATTCTCAACCTGACACTTCTTTCGACTCACGGCTTCTTAATTACGAAAACTTGACACCACAACCTCTTCTGAGAACTCTCAGGGAACCTGACGTTCCTCTAGGTTGGTCAGGTAAGACTTTCTCTAATCGGGACCCTAACGAAACCTTCCTTACTACGACTTCGACTTTGAGGTCATGAAACCGTTTGAGTACGCTTCTCAACTGAGTAACCTTTTCTGAAACTACGACCCTCCTTAACCCCCGTCCTCCTCTTCCACTGCTGTCTCCTACTCTACCGACCTACCGTAGTACCTGGCATACCTGCACTCAGACTCGCTTGAGGCCCTCAACCACTACCTGTCCCTCCGGACCGCACGACGTTAAGTACCCTAGTGTTTCTCAGTCTGTACTGACTCGCTGACTTGACTTGACTTGACTCAGTACCGTGTGCCCAAGTTGAGGGGTACACTCAATGTGTCAAAGTTATAATTACTATGTTAGTATAACTACTACACTCTTATTAAGTCCGACGGTACGTCATTTAGATGATATCGAGATTTTTAGTTTAGACGTTCCGTACTACATTTTGAATGGGGATCAGAAGGACTTTTGTGACGTTTCTAGAGAGTCCTAAGAAGGGGTACGGACGGACCTCGGGGAGTACGGAAAGAGATGAAGTACACTTCAGAACCGGTAGCATGGGACTTGACACTACGGTTGGGACCCCATCGGACGTCATGGACAACCCACACACTGGGTGAGGCCGACACTGGACGTCCAGTCGTGACCCGTCCCTTGGTCCCCGTCCCCCGGGTGACGGTGTTGACTGTAGGGGCTACACGTGGGAGGTTCTGTGTGTTCATGTGGAGGGTCGACGACCTAAGATCTGTACGATTCACATCGTGGCATATTGAGTAGGAGGTTTGATCCCTTTGACACTCTCGTTTTCCCTGTAGCAATTATCAACACAGTCCTGTCGCCTGCCTTCACTGTAGGTAGTCGGACGGGTAACGTGTTGGACGGTAGTGGAGGGTGGTCGTCTCCTCCGACACTCTGGTCTCTATATCTTCCTTCCCAGTCCGTCACTTGTAAAGAGTCCCTTGGACCAACTAGACTCAAAATACACCTATTTTGGTTCCTTTCGATACTGGTTGGATCTGTTGTATAATTTTTCGTCTCTGTAATGAAACGGTTGTTTCCAGGTAGATCAGTTCCGATACCAAAAAGGTCGTCAGTACATACCTACACTCTCAATCTGATATTTCTTTCGACTCGTGGCTTTTGACTACGAAAACTTGACACCACAACCTCTTCTGAACTCTCAGGGAACTTGACGTTCCTCTAGGTTGTTCAGGCAGGATTTCCTCTAGTCAGGACTCACAAGTAACCTTCCTGACTACAACTTCGACTTTGAAGTTATGAAACCGGGGACTATATTTCTCGACTGAGTAAACTTTTCTGGGACTACGACTTCTACTCTCTTTTTCCCCTGCTGTCTCCTACTCTACCGACCTACCGTAGTGACTGAGTTACCTGTACTCAGACTCGTTCGAGGCCCTCAACCACTACCTGTCCCTCCGGACCGTACGACACTAGGTACCCCAACTCTTCTTAACCTGTGTTGACTCGCTGACTTGACTTGACTTTTGGTTCCTCCTGTGAAACCCCGAGAACCCGTCCCTTCGTGAAAAATAGGGGGTAAAGAATATCGTTCTGAGGTCGGAGGTACTGGAAGGGACTCAACGTTTCCCGGTTAACCTTGACAACTATTAGTCTTCTCCTCGTCGGTTCTTCCGTGGACTCCGTTCTGACTTCCCCGGTCTCTTCGAGTAGTCCCAGTACTCTGGTTGGTGGACTCTGGGACGTGTCTGGGACTATGACAGTCGTTGGGGTCGGAACTTCCACCTGCACAATCAGCGAGTCAACACAGGTCGAGAAACGTTAGGGGAGCTCACGTCGGATGGTCCGAGGAAACTGGCACCCTAAGAGGTCCGTTCTTCTGACCTCGCCCTACGGTACGGGAAGAGGTCCCTTAGAAGGGTTGAGTCCATAGTTTGGTTCTAGAGGACGTAAAGTCCGTCTAAGAAATAGTAGACTTGGTAGTCCTTTCGGGGGGTTGGAACTTGGTAACGAGATTTTACGGAGTAGTTTAGGAGGACCCAACTCTGTGTGTCTCAAACCCCTTTCCTCGGGGACATAGGGTGAAACGCACCGTTTCGTTATTTCGAGAAGAAAAGATGAAGCGGGTTTTGAGACAAAGACTCTCCGTTGAGTCGTGTCCACGTGTCTCCGACTCTACAGCCGTAGTGCTACCCCTCCCACCTTGTCAGGACCATCGTGGAGACGGTCCGTCCGACACTGTTCCTCCCCTCTCTCACATACGGGTGGGGTTGGCGTGACGAGTCGGTGACCCCACCGGGGTCCCGGTGCAAAGAAGAGTGGTCCTTCCCCCGTCCTGGGTACCGACCAGGAGTCCCGGACAGTAAAGACACGACAAGTCTCAAAACGACCGGACCCTCACTTTTTCTGGACGAGGTTCGACCGGGTAGGAACCTACTCAGGGAGTGGAGGGGTGCGAAAAAGAGGGGTCCCGATTACCTCGACAACCTAAAGTCAGAGGTGTGAGGAAGATCTTGGAAGAGGTCGTGGTGGTCGGAAGAGAGGGTTTGTTCTCTGTGCTGGATATAGGATCTCTTCGTCCTTTTTCGTCTTTGTGCTCTTCCACCGTACGGTAGGTCCCCCTTGTCACTTCCGGAGTTTCCTTTTAGAGTCGGGTTTGACATGGTAGCCCACTCTCAGGTCACTTAAGTCACAGACCCCTTCGAGTCGAATTAGTCTCTAGAGGTACAAAGAGAGAGCAACTACTTTTAGGAGATTTCCACACACGACGAGTGGTACGGTTCGTCTCACCGAGGGTTTACGACATGGACGACCAAGACTTACCCCGTGGTGGAGGTCCAGTCACTCCTAATTTCCCAGTAGTTAAGTTTCCCGTAATGTCGACCCCTTTTTTTTTTTCTGGAACCTTAATCAGTTGTCTGTAAATCCGTTGTAATTGATTTCTGGTCTGTATGAAGATTCGTGGATTGTTTATAAATAAGTGAAGTCAGAGAGTTGTCGGGATACGTGTACGTCATAATAATAGAGTTATTTGTCTATTCCTTTGGCTCCGTGTCTTTCTAAATCAGTGTGTGGGTTCTGTGCGTCTACCACTCATTAGTGTGGGTCACACAGACCGAGGTTTCGGTGATAAGGTTCCAGTGTCGGTCCTGTCCTTCAGTGTGACGGGAATGGGTGTTTACCCACCGGTCTTTATGGCCCCTGAAGCCCTAATCGTGAGTTTTGGAGGAGAGGAGGGGGTCTAAGTTTATAGAAAATAAAAGAAAGGTCTTGAGTGAATTGTGGTTACATATTTTATCCAACAAATACTCGTATAACCGGAAGGATCCACCACGTCACCATTTCTTAGGTGGACGGTTACGTCCTCTGTGTTCTGTTCCCAACCTAGGGACCCAGTCCTTCTCAGGGACCTCCTCCTTTACCGTTGTGTGAGGTCCTAACGACGGACCCTCAAGGGTACCTGTCTCCTAGGACCGTCTATGTCAACTTCCTCAGCGTCTCTCAACCTGTGTTGACTCATTGACTTGTACGTCCAGGTACTCCTGTAAGCTAAATTCAACTCCAGAAGGTACGACTGAACGAAGACAGTATGGGACGTTCCTATAAAAGAAAGGAAAATGTCCTAGGGAACGTAGTCAAGTAAACTGACTAGAAATGGAAAAGAGGACTTTCATTTTAAGTCCTTGTGTCTGTACATCAGTCCTAAATGGATACTGTCTACTTCAGGTTTTATCCTACACGAGTCCGTGAGTCAGCACAGGCTGGGAAACGTTAGGATACCTGACAGCGGGAGGTCCTAGGAGACGGGTGCCGTAAAAGGTCCGTTCTTATGACCTCACTCTCCGGTAAAGGAGGAAGTGTTCTACACGGGCTGTCCCCTAGCTTGGACTTAGAGGATGGAACCGTCGACTTAAAAAATGACGACTCGGTGGACCGTTCAGGACTTATCCTCCCATTAGTCGATTTCGGGACCCGATACCGAGGAAAGGTAGAGGGCGACCGCCACTCACCTATGTCTTCACCCTCATGTACTACCGGGGGGACCACAGACGCAGGACAGACCTTGAGGATGTCTCCCCCGACGTGAAGATCTAAGTCCTAGACCTCAAAAGACGTCCCGTCCGGGTGTACGTGTCGTGGCCTCTAATACCCTGCAGAGTGGAGGAGGTATTCGAGTCTATACGTCTACTGTGGTGGGAATACCGTCTTTCACTTTTTCTTGTTTTCTCGGAGAACTAGTTTCATTTTCTCCTCCCGTTTTTAAAACCGAATTTCGAATTGTAAGCCATTGATTCTAGTACAGTAGACCAGGGTAGTAAAGTACCGCTTATCTACCCCTTTGTCACCTTTGTCACTCTCTGAGATAAAAGCCGTCCGAGGTTTTAGTGTCGTCTACCACTGACGTCGGTACTTTAATTTTCTGTGAACGAGGAACCTTCTTTTCAATACTCGTTGTATCTGTCGTATAATTTTTCGTCTCTGTAATGAAACGGTTGGTTCCAGCAGATCAGTTCCGATACCTAAAAGGTCACCAGTACATACCTACACTCTCAACCTGACACTTCTGTCGACTCACGGCTTCTTAATTACGAAAACTTGACGTCACAACCTCTTCTGAGAACTCTCAGGGAACCCGACGTTCCTCTAATTTGGTCAGGTAGGATTTCCTCTAGTCAAGACTTATAAGTAACCTTCTTGACTACGTCTACGATTTTGAGGTTTTGAAACCGGCGGACTACCCTTCTTGGCTGAGTAAACTTTTCTGGGACTACGACCCTTTCTAACTTCCGTCCTTTTCCCCTGCCGTCTCCTACTCTACCAACCTACCGTGGTGACTGAGTTACCTGTACTCAAACTTATTTGAGACCCTCAATCCCTACCTGTTCCTCCGGACCGCACGTCGTCAGGTACCTCAACGTTTCCCAGCCTCTGCTGACTCTCTGTCTTGACATGACTTGGCTTGTGGAGGAACTCCTTCCCTTCACTCCTCCCCGTCACTGGTGTCGAGATCTTTAAGTCCGAGGGGCACAGGGTCGGAGGTTGTTACTCGAACAGAACCATCCTGACTGGGTTAGGACCCATCCCGGTCCCCGATCCAAGTCAGACCCTTATCGATGCTGTTTGGATCTGTCACATAAGTTGTCGTCTCTGTAGTGAAAGGGTTTTTTCCAGGTCGGTTAGTTTCGATACCAAGAAGGTCATCAGTATATGTCTACATTCTCAACCTGGTATTTCTTCCGACTCACAACTTCTTGACTCTAAAAGTCTAACACCACGACGTCTTCCGAGAACTGTCAGGGAACTTGTCGTTCCTCTAGTTCGGTCAGTTAGGATTTCCTTTAGTTGAGACTTATAAGTAACCTTCCTGACTAAGACTTCGATTTTGAGGTTATGAAACCGGTGGACCACGTTTCTCGACTGAGTGACCTTTTCTGAGACCACGACCCGTTCTATCTTCCGTTTTCCTGTTCTCCCGTTGTCTCCTACTCTACCATTCTATCATAGTGCCTGAGTTACCTGTTCTTGAACTCGTTCGGGACCCTCTATCACCTCCTGTCACCTCGGACCGAACGGCGTCAGGAACCCCAGCGTTTCTCAACCTGTGTTTAATTACTGAGTTATTTTAGTTTCGAAAGAGGTGAGGTGTGTTCATCTTAAACCTGATCTACTAGGGACCGGAACTCCCCCGTCACCCGTAGGACACCTGACATCCTACGATCGTCATAGGGACCGGAGGTGGTTTATAGTCCTCACAGAAGGATTGACACTGTGGGTCTTTTACAGCTGTCTGTAACGGTTTACATGAGAACCCCCGGTGTAACGGGGGACTAACTCTTGATGCATAAGTCAGACTTGATTGAGGTCTTAGTTTTATTTATTTATTTATTTGTGAACCTTGACTTGAGTCAGGAGGATCTAGGGACCTGACCCAGGTCGCAACTGGATTAAAGGGGTTAATAAACTCTAATCAGTACTTTCTCGGAGAGTCTACCCAAGTTCCTACCTCGGTCCCTCTGAAACGGTGAACCTTTCCTGGTAAGTTTAAGAAGTTTATTCATTTTGTGTCGAAAAGAGATCGAGTAAGTTATAAGAAGTATCCTCTAAAGTCTTTGTCGGATTTTATGGTCAAGTACGAAACTTACTTCGTCAGTGGCACCCCGGGACCTCAACACGTTCGTTGCGACTCCTTCTAATTTCGAGATTTATAAGACGTGTGATTTACTCTCACACGTGTCTTATGGAGGGGAGAGAGGGTAGAAAGGAAAGGACGGTGGAATTTTGGTAAGGGGTGTTGTCAGACGTATAGATTTCGTAACAACGATAAGTCAACGATTCAGTACAGGTCGAGAAACACTGGGGTACCTGAAGTCGTACGGTCTGAGGAGGTAGGAAGTAAGAGAGAGTCTCTAACGAGCTTAGGTACAGGTACCTTAGTCACTACGACAAATTGGTAGAATAAAAGACTACGGGAGAAAGGGAAAACAGAAGTAGAAAGGATCGTAGTCCCAGAAAAGGTTGCTCGACCAAGAAACGTAGTCCACGGTTTCATAACCTTGAAATCGAAGTCGTAATTAGAAGGATGTATAAGTCCCAACTAAAGGAAGGCCTAACTGACCAAACTAGAGGAACGTCAGTTTCCCTGAGAGTCCGCAGAAAAGGTCGGGGGGTTCAGTTTTTCGTAGGCAAGAAGTCACGAGTCGGAAGAAATACCAGGTAGAGAGTGTGGGTAGGTACTGATGACCTTTTTGGTAGCGATACTGATATCCCTAGAACAACCGTTTCACTACAGAGACGGAAAATGGTATGACAGATCCAAACAGTATCGACGGGAAGGTTTCTCGTTCGTAGAAAAGTAAAGTGCTGACGTGAGTGGTAGGTGTCACTAAAACCCCGGTTTTTTTTATTGTAGACCCTACTGACTGTTAGTGTCCGGTCGTAAACTCAATGAACGTCCCAAACTTTCAAGGATAAACCCTTGGGTTCTCTCTCCCCTTCCCGGGGGAATGAGTCTGGGAGTCATAGAAGAGGGAGTGGAAGATGGGACATTTCAGACGAGGTAATTGTTGTGGACAAATCGGCTTAACGTGACGAATTGTCCTATGGTGTTTGGTCCACGGAATTCGGTATTTGTAAATAAAACGTCTGAAGACCTCCGGCCTTTCAGGTGCTAGTTGCACGGTCGTGTGAACCACAGACGACTTCCGGCGGAAAGAGTAAGAGAAGAGTGACAGAAGTGTGCCGACTCTGAGTGTGCGGGAGAGAGCAGAAGAGTACCCTGTACGTGAGGAAAGTGTTCCTGCCGAGAGAGCACTACTTGAGAGTCAGAGGTGGAGGTCTACGGTAGAGTGACCTGTAGATCGGAGGTTGGACACTTAAAAGCCCCTGTGTTCTGTGAGTCAGGTATCGTCGTGTGTCGAGGGAAGTACCCTACTGCAAAGTCGAGGACGGTCTACAACTACGATGAAACGTGGTTTCGGAGAGGTTGCGAAACCCTATAAACGTGACTCGACAAGGATCACGGTCTAGGTTCCTACTCAGTACCCTCCGTCCGTTGGAAAGTCTTACTAGTAGGATGGGGAGACGACCCTCTGGTACGTGATGAACTACAAGCAAAAGTTATCTGTTTAGGGACAGTTTTTGCTTTTCGTAAGGTGTACCTGTCTTTTCGAAAGACCACCAAGGAGAAGTAGAAGAGAGGTTTCCTATGTAAGCACATGTGTCTTAAGATTCTACTGGATGTCACTGGGTGTAGGACCGTATTAAGGCAGAAAACTCACACTCGGGTCGGACACCTATACTTGCGATAGAAAGACACTGACACAATCGTGACTACCATTTCCCCTAAAAACGTCTACTCAAGTCCAGGGACTTCTTGTCCCAATTACTTTTTCGATAACCGAAACCATATGGACTAGATTAGTCCACTCAAGAACACCAGACTCAGTTTTCAGTCTCTTTCCGTACCATGACGACAAGATCTTCTGTATCCGTCCGTACAAACTGGATGGACAACTCACCAGGTGGACTCCCGTCGGATATCTATGACCCTCTTCTGGGTCCGGATATCGGTCGTTCTTTTACCCTCGGAATCAGGATGGTGACGTTCCTTGAATTAAGACGGTTGTTACTCACTTGAACCTTCTCCTGGGACTCCGCGTCTACTATAAGGTCGAGACCGACCAACCAACTAAAGTCGGATTATTCTGAACTTGTCTACTGGGTTACGAGACACGGACCTGAGGACTGGGTACCGGTACTCTTTATTATATGGAAACGATAAAATTTAATGGTTCAGACATCACTAAACCGAATATCGGTATCTTTCGGTTATGTGAAAGTGAAATAAAACAACAATTCAATCTATAATGAGATAACAGAATAAAAGGCGTAAGGACTACGAGACCGGAGACCCCTGTACACCCAACCTCTCCCCAACAGGGGGGTCCTGACCGATTAAGAATTTCGGTTGTTGAACGGCCCCGTCTCTACCTCCTCGTGTTTACTGCTCAGCAACCTGGTGTCTCTTGAATAGCCCGTTAGTTTCGTAGGACGTACTACGACGCTACCACCTAGGGCTAGTAGTGTGCTAACAGTTTTGACATATCTTACATGTCGTGGTCAAGAGGGAGAACCACGACGTGTATTACATTTGATATCCGAAACCCACTAATATTATACAGTCACATCAAAGTAGTCAATGTGGTTTTGAACGCACCCCGTACAACTATTACCCCCTCCAATACATACACATCGAAGGGACCACTGAGTCTGTCCATTTCTTAGGCGAACGTCACCCCCTCCGGACCCAAACTACGGATCCAACCCTTCTAGGGGACCTCTTCCCTTTCCGATGGGTGAGGTCATAAGACCGGACCTCTCAAGGTACCTGTCTCCTCGGACCGCCCGATGTCAGGTACCTCAACGTTTCTCGACCTGTGTTAACTCGTGGTTTGTGAAAGTGAAATACATTCACACTCCTGTTCTCTATATACCAGTACAGATATAAAGGGAAGTTAAAAAGGTACTTTGAATTTGACAAGGTTCTTTATTACTTTATTAGTATTATTAATCTCATTTTGTTTAACCCTACCAGTAAAACCCACATAAAGGAAGATATATACGTCATGAGACTAGAAGAGTTTGAAGGTTTCACATTTACAATTGACACCTACTACTTCCAACGGGGATCAACCTAAGGTAGTCTTTAAACTCCCTTGTAAAGACGTCCACATTTTTTTAGAAAGTGTTTTCTCTTGGTCGTGTAGTACTGAACAAAGGGAAGACTAGCTAAAAGAGGTATTTGACTCTTTATCCTGTCTTTTCCAAAACGACCTGTTTTGACTTGTCATCCGTCTTAAGGTACATTTTACGGGCCGAGGACGGCCGTCGTGTTATAAGGTTACCTTTTTGAGTGTTTACATTGTTTCACGACGAAGTGTACTAAGTAACAGTTACGGAAACTCTCCTAAAGTAGGATCTTGGCAGCAGGTCTTCCGAAAACACACGAATCAGTGTGTCAGTACGGACTGAGAAACGGTTGGGTACCTGACATCGGGCGGTCCGAGGAGACAGGTACCCTAAGAGGTTCGTTCTCATGACCTCACCCAACAGTACGGGAGGAGGTCCCCTAGAAGAGTTGGGTCCCAAGCTTGGGTTCAGAATGCGTAACGTCCGCCTAAGAAATGGTAACTCGATGGTCCCTTCAGGAATTAACAGATTAAAATATTGGCTACGAAGTTCTGGTTAAAAGGGATGAAAGGGTTTGAGGTCCTCGAATGGTTCCCAGAAAACGAAACAAAACTTACTTTCTTTTTACTTAAAGGAAGAAAAGAATAAGTAGTAAATCTACCAAAGAGAGCCCTTTGTTTACAGATTCGTTCACTCGATCGTAACATGAGAAAAAGTGGACATTTCATCTTCAATAATGAATTTTCAACTCCACGACAAGGATGACGATTCAACGAAGTCAGTACAGACTGAGACACACTGGGGTATCTACCGTCGGAGAATCCGAGGAGACAGAGACCCTAAGAAGTCTGTTCTTGGGACGTCACCCAACGGTAAAGGAAGAGGTTACGTACATTCACTTTCTACTTTCACCTCAGCGAGTCAACACGCGCTGAGAGTCGCTGGGGTACCTGACGTCCGATGGTCCGAGGAGGCCGGTGCCCTAAAAGGTCCGTTCTTCCCAACAGTAACGGAAGAGGCTGTTTCAGTTCCATCTATAAACATTTATTAAAAAAAAGAAGATGGAACAACAAGGGAATACTCAGGATAAGTAAACTAATTATCAAGGTTGGTGAAACTGTAAAGAATCGAAATAGGTGCGTCCTATAAAAGAGATTCTCCTACTGAAATTTCCGATGAGAATACAAACTCACACTTTTTACAAAAGACTTACAACAAGTCTATTACAACAGCGTCTTTGTTTGTACGACAATATCTAAGTTCATTTGTGTGAGGGGTTCGTGTGTGTTGACCTAGGGACACCGGAGAGGGGAAGGCAACTGTGAGGTACGCACAGCACACATACATATACACACCGGGAGTTTAGATGATTTAGTAGTCACCCAAATATAATACCGTTTTCGTTGTGATCTTAACTGTGTAAACGCTAACTTCCGTTGTATTGTTAACTAAAGTACTAACACTGACCAATGAACTGATATAAACTCGTGGACAAAAAGAAAACTTACCCTTATTATTGAGAATATCTCAATGATGACTCCTACCCTCCTCTTCCCCCACTGTCTCCTACTCTGCCTGCCTACCGTGGTGGATGAGTTATCTGTACTCAAACTTGTTTGAGGCCCTCTCCCACTTCCTTTCCCCTTTGGACCACCCGACGACAGGTACCCCAACGTTTCTCAGTCTGTACTGAATGACTGACTTGTCGTTGTTGTTGCTTGTTGTGTCAATGATTCTACTTATAGTTCGGAGTGGGACGGACTTTACGGAAAAGGGGACCGGTAGGGTGTCACCAAAAAAGGACAGTAGTACGGGGACTAACTCTTTCGGACCGACACTGAGGAATCGGGTTTTACCGGTGGGTTCCTGAAACAATATAGAACTAAGTATCGTATACAATGGTATAAAATGACTATAATTAAATTGTCATGGACTGAGGAAGATTGATTCTAGTACCGTAGACTGAGTAACCTTTTCTAAGACTCCGACCCTTTCTAACTTCCGTCCTCCTCTTCCCCTGTTGTCTCCTACTCCACCAACCTACCGTAGTGGTTGAGTTACCTGTACTCAAACATGTGTAAGACCCTCTGTCACCTCCCGTCTCCTCGGACCGCACGACGTCAGGAACCTCAGTGTTTCTCAGCCTGTACATGTTATTACTGGTGCATGTCACACTCCTCGAAGGGTCCGCAGGGTCGTCCTTTCTTAGGCGGACGGTTGCGNCACCAACCTACCGTAGTGGTTGAGTTACCTGTACTCAAACATGTGTAAGACCCTCTGTCACCTCCCGTCTCCTCGGACCGCACGACGTCAGGAACCTCAGTGTTTCTCAGCCTGTACATGTTATTACTGGTGCATGTCACACTCCTCGAAGGGTCCACAGGGTCGTCCTTTCTTAGGCGGACGGTTGCGTCCTCGCCGTCCTCGACAGTCGAGTCAGGGACCCCGCCTTTCTGGACCGACCTCCTCCTTTACCGTTGGGTAACGTCGTAATAACGGATCTTTTAAGATACGTGTCCCCTCGGACAGTACGATGTCCGGTACCCCAGTTTTCTCTCGACCTGGGTCGAATCACCGACTTAATCGTTGTCCGCCATACTCCGTCTCTTCCTATACACAAGTAGGTTATAGCTGATAATCCGAACAGTAGTGAGGAGAGTGTATTTATTGTAGTAGGTCGTCCTTGAAAGACAAAAGTGTATTCATATTGAATGTCTAATAACCATCCTTGAGGAAGTTTATGACGCTGTAGAAGAATATCCTTTCTTGGTAAATATGACAGTAATTATTTGTTCGCGCGTCCGACGTTGACTGCCGCACCTCCTTCGCGCGACCGACGCTCCCTGGCGGGTCTTCGCAACGACTCTCCTCGATGGGGAACCGGTTCCAGTCCCCGGCACCGGACCTCCTCGACGGGGCGCGGGACCTCCAGTCCCCGCCGCCGGTCTTCACAGTCCGACGTTACCACGTCCTAGCCGGCTCTCCTCGATGGGGTACGGGCTCCAGTCCCCACCGCCGGCCCTCTTCGATGGCGAGAGGGGCCTCTAGGTCCCCACCGTCGGCTTTCACGGTCCGACACTGCCACGTCCTCGCTCCCTCTCCTCCATGGGGTGCGAGCTCAAGTCCCCGTCGCCGACTCTTTTCGATGGGGTGCAGGTCCCTCGCCACCAACGCGTCCGCGTCCTCCCGGCTCTCCTCGATGAGGTGCAAGTTCCAGTCCTCCGACGACACTCCTCTCTGGAGAGCAGGTTCTATTCCTCGTCGTCGACACGAAACGACATCGTCGTGACTTCTCTATGGGGTACAGGTTCCATTCTCTTCGGGTTTATTCTACCATCCACAACGTTCTCCGTAGTCTCCCGTCTGCGTGTTTGGTATTAGTGTCTTGTGCTCAGTTAGATTAGTGTGCCTGGTGTCGGAACACATTTAGTCACTTTGATTCGGTACGACACACTCCGGTGGGTTCTGCCCGCCCAGTACCATCTCTCCAGACTGTCTTACACCAGGTGACCTCTTCCCTAAGGACCCAACCCTTCTACGGGACCTCTTCCCTTTCCGATGGGTCAGGTCATAAGACCGGACCTCTTAAGATACCTGACCTATATCTGGTACCCCAATGTTTCTCAGTCTGTACTGACTGAAAGCTCTCGAAGGGAGTATCGAGTCAACTATTTCTTAGGCGGGCGTTACGTTCTCTGGTACCAAGCTAAGAACCCAGTCCTTCTACACGACCTCTTCCCTTTCCGATGGGTGAGGGCACAAGACCGGACCTCTTAAGGTACCTGACATATCGGGTACCCCAGTGTTTCTCACCCTGTACGGACTCGCTGAAAGTGTCCGTGTACGAACAAGTACTGACGCCCCGAAGGGACCATCGAGTCGACCATTTCTTAGACGTGTGTCACCCTCTGGACCCAAGCTAGGGACTCAACCTTTCTAAGGGGACCTCCTCCCGTACCGTTGGGTGAGGTCATAAGCACGGACCTCTGGGGGAACCTGTCTCCTCGGACCACCCGATGTCAGACACCCCAACGTCTCTCAGCCTGTGCTGACTTGCTGATTCGTCTCGTGTCGTGACTACCGACATGCCCCGTGACTGACGACACGTCCGAAAGGAGCACCGGCCCTGGTCCGCGATGAGAGACCGACACCACACGTCGGGAGAGTGACGCCCCGAAGAGAACGTCCCGCGCCCGAGACCCGCGTGCCCGAAGTCATCTGCACCGAGGGTCCGAGTCGACGGGACGTCGCACGTCCTTGAAGGGCTCGTCCCTAGCTTGGGTCCAAGGGACACAATCGTCCGCCTAAGAAATGGAGACTCGGTAGTCTCTTCGGGTAGGAGGTGTCATGAAAGGTCTCCCGAAAAGGAGGGTCACGGTAGGAAGAGAGTATCGTCCGTGAGGACTGGAGGATGCACTCAAAGAACCCTTCATCTTCCGGTAGTCGAGCAGTTTGTTGTCGTACTTTGTCTTGAGAACATCGTCCTCTGAGAGGGTCCTCTGGGAAACGAGAGAGGATATCCAACATAAAACGGTCGGGGGGGGGGGTGGTTCACAAGTAGTCTATATACAAGTGGAAGACGTGGGGGTTTGACGAGTAGTCTGTATGTACTAGCACAGACGTGAAAGGGGTCGAGTAAGGGGTCGACTTCAAGAGGGTAGATGAGTGTATCTGGGATCCTCTCAGTAGGAGTCTGTAGTCACTGCACGACTCGGAGTCCGACGTCACTCATCTCTGTTTTCCTGAAACAGTAGACTGTTTGCTCGACCTGTTCAGTCCCTTGTTACCTCTAGACTCCTGGACGGACCCTCCGAGAGGCTCTGTCATCTAGCGGCCCACTTCCTCTGAATTCACCCAATACCGGGGTCCTTTCCGGTAGACTTCCGTCCTTCGGGACTCGACTCTGTCAGTTCCACACAAAGCATACACCTCCGTCCTTCGCATTTTATTATTAGATTCACATACCTTCGACTACTCCTTTCCGAGTGTCCGTCCTGTAACTACCCACTTGAGTCCCCAACTAGGTCAAGTCATTACTCTTTACTTTGATACTTCCCACAATTCTACCTTGAGACCGTAGGTGTCCCCGGTCCAGAATTTCTCAGGGGTTTCTGTATACTCCTTCGAACCTAAACCTGACTTTGTCTCAGGGATTATCTGAACAGTCGGCTAAGTCCTTCGTATTCTCTATGCCGAAACTAACGAACCTCCTCCCGTACCGTTGCGTAAGGTCCTGAGAACGGACCTCTTAGGACGGACCCAGGTCGGGACCACCAAGGTCCCTTAAGCTTCACCTCAGTCGCAACCACTCCTTTCTGAATAAATAATTAATTATATTCTAATCAAATCCTTCTTTATCACATCATCCTTTTAATTCACCTCTCTTCTCCGACTAATTGAACTCAATGCACCTTTTGGTTATTTCAAGGTCTGTTCCTCGAACGTGGTAGATGCAATCCGGCGGTCGCGGGGAAACTTATAGCCTCTCACGGGGCGGAACCCGAGAGAGAGGATTCCTAGAATTTTCGGTCTTTTTCATTCATCTGTATCACTCGGAGGTGCGGGGACTACCCTTAAGTCGGAGTTAAATCTCATTTCTCCTCTGTGTGCCCCCCTTGGTCAGGTCGCTGACTGAGAGGAAGATAACAGGAACTTCCGGAAAATATGACAACTAACACGTATCTCTAGTTACCCATTATGTTTTAATACATCGGAATCGTCGGGTCTGAGTAAGACATATAGAAAAACATATGTTTTCCAGAGTCCACTAAATGTAATAGAAGACCGGTTCTCCGAACAATTGTGAAAAACCGAGAGAAGGAATTACTTACAATTAAAGCAAAGGGGATTCACAAAAAGAAATTAGACGTAGAGGAATTTCGTGATTTCAATGTAGAGATATCTTGTTTCCGTGTCACCCAATATTGTTTCTTCCATGAATTGAGTTTCTAGAGTACAACGATTATGGTCCAGATGATGAACAAAAAGCTATATGGTTGATATAGATTTTTATTTCCTATACTTCGTTCATACCGTCGTTCATAACCGAGTTGTTTACTTTGGAAATTAGTCAGGAAAAGACTTCTAAAACTGAGGAGCCTTCGGGGATATAAGGATCCTACAAAATTCGAAGGACACGGAGGATGCTAGTCCTCCGGAGTTTGTTACTGTACGCGTCGACATCCTCAGGACGTCCGTCCGATCTTTCGGTAGTCTCCCCAAAAACCTAACTTTGTGAGAAAGTTTACGTCTTCTGATTTCTGGACTTAACTGAAAAAGGTTTCTTACAGTCTTCTCACCTTTTCGTCCGTCTAAGAATAAAACCCCCCATGTACGAGTCCTTTACGGCCCCCCTTTTGGTCTCTAGCCTGAGCTGGGACGGGTAGTCTAGAAACGGCGTACCGGAACAGTGCCCACCTTAAGGAGTGCGACCGAAGGCCGTCTTAGGGTACCTGTCTCTTCGGGTTACCCGGTGTTTCTCAGCCTACACTGACTTCACTACACGGTCCGTCCGAGCGTTAACTGAGTAGTTTAAAAGAAAGAGAGTCCAACTACCGAGGCACGTACTAGGGGTCACTATTTCTACCTCTTAGCACAGAAGACTCTCGACTTCGAGAGTCCTAGGATGACACACGCACGAAAGTCTTCCAATGAGACCCCCGTACCACAGTCCTCCAATCTGCAACGTCCCTAAACCCTTACTCCGGTAGTCGTCTCTCCATGAACTTTACCAGATTCACCTCTCACTAACACAGGATTAGATTTGACACTACTCAACCCTACCCCTCTTCCCGTACCCCTCTCACCGTCTCTCGTTTCTTTTTCTGCCCTCTCCGTTTCCTCCCGGACAAACCTCTCCATCCTCTATCTGTTCCCGGACAAACCTCACTAGGATAGGACTTACTGACCTCGACGTAAGGTCTCCCTTCTCTTCTCCTTCCGAATTTTGACACACACACAGACACACAAAAAAAAAAACAAAAACGTACTGTCTTACCGAGTCCCTCACAGGATCCTTCGAAGATCTTTGAAGATCGACCCCATAAACAGTCAACTCATAAAACATCCAACTTTCCTCTTTCGTAACTCTACGTAACTTTTGTTGGTGTACCAGTTATATGACTCCCGAAGTATCCTCCGAGGTCACCATTTCCGGGACCGACTGTTACGTCCTCTGTATCCTCTACTCCCAAGCCACGGACCCACCGTTGGGTGAGGTCATAAGAACGGACCACTGAGATACCTGTCTCCTCGGACCGCCCGACGTCAAGGAGCGCACAGTATCTCACTCTGAGCTGACTTCACTGAATCGTGTTTATATGTATTGACCCCCGAATGGGAGTCACGTTTGTCTACCTGGATCGTATTATATGTAAGGAAGTGGAACGTTTTCTCCCAGTTTCACACAAACAAAACAACAACTCCAAGTCACCGATTCACCACGGACTGAGAAACACTGGGGTATCTGACGTCGTACGGTCCGAGTAGACAGGAAGTAATAGAGGACCTCAAACGAGTTTGAGTACAAGTAACTCAGTTACTACGGTAGGTTGGTAGAGTAGGAGACGGTAGGGGAAGAGGAGGACGGAAGTTAGAAAGGGTAGTAGTCCCAGAAAAGGTTGCTCGGTCGAGAAGTGTCGCTCACCGTTTCATAACCTCGAAGTGTGAGTCAGGAAGGATTCTCATAAGTCCCAAGTAAAGGAAATCCTAACTGACTAAACTAGAGGAACGACAGGTTCCCTGAGAGTTCTCAGAAGAGGTCTTGGTGTCAAACTTTCGTGGTTAAGAGGAACGTGTATTCTACACACACGTAAAGTACACAGATGATCGGTGTGTCTATTATCTCGAGAGTTTATAGGGTGAGTCCCCTGTCTGCTCGAACACAGACACGAGACTTCGGTGACTAAATAGAGGTCCGATTTCCCACATGATGGAACGTTTCGACACAGACACGGACCAGTCTCGCCCAGGAGATACCGACCGGAGGGAACCCCCTGGAATACAGACACCAAGGAGTCAGTGAGTCGACACAGACTGAGAAACGTTGGAGTACCTGATATCGGGAGGTCCGAGGAGAGAGGTACCCTAAGACGTCCGTTCTTATGACCTCACCCTACGGTAAAGAAAGAGGTCCCCTATAAGGTCGGGGTCCCTAGATTCGGCGTAGAGAACGTAAGGACGGAACGTTCGTCTGAGAAGTGGTGACACCGACGGACCTTTCGGGACACCAAGGAGCTCGAGGAGACTTTGCACGTGACAACAACATTCCTGTCGTACAGGGGCACCACCTTCCGTCGTCATTTGTCCCGTTCACCCTTGTCTCACACACGTGTTCAATCTGTACTCAAATCGAAGGGTAAGGCCGGGACAGGAGGATCCTAGCTCAAAGACCCGGGGCCCTTCGAGTAACGTGTTCGAGCGGACGAGTGAAACTGGTCCGACAAGGCACAGGAACGTAAAGACGGTCACGACTCAGAAGACGGTCTTTACGGGGAAGGGGAAAGTGACCGGGGTACGTGCGGGCGAGGTATTGGTGGATTTCAAGGAACGACAAGGTACAGGACTGGGTGATATGTGTAGTACCCCGCCACCCCGTCACGTCCCTGAGTCCGACTGGGTTCTGGACCACTCAACCTTAGACGAGACCCTGTGATAGACGTTCACTGAGTGTACGGGGACGTACCCTCGGACGAGTCGGTGAAGTCAGGACAGACAGAGAGACGGTGGGACACTGGGATCGGGTGGTCCGAGGAGGCAGGTACCTCAGAGATCCTCCTTATGACCTCACCCAACGTCACGGGAAGAGGTCCCCTAGAAGGGTTGGGTCCTTGACTTGGACGGAGAGGAAATTAGAGGCCGTAACGTCCGTCTAAGACATGGGTGACTCAGTCGACTCTTCGGGGGGTACAGGGACTTTCACACTTTTCGTGACCTCTATTAGGGACGAGTAGGAAGTCAGTAGTCGAGTCCCGGTGGAGAAGTCCTCTCGGGAGGGTCTAGAGGGTGGGGTGGGGGAGAGGTCGGACGAACTCTCGGACCACCCCGTGGTTGTCACTCACAGACGATAGAAGTACTCGGTGAAGGTCCGACAGAGAAGGTCCCGGTACGAGTCGTTCTCACTTGGACCACAAGTGGAGGTCGGGGAGGACAAAGACGGGAACCTGGATCCTACTAAAGGAAATCCTACGTGAACAACCTAGAGGAACGTGATGTTCCCTGAGAGTTCTCAGAACAGGTTGTGGTGTCAAGTTTTCGTAGTTAAGAAGTCGGAAGAAATATCAGGTTGAGAGTGTGGGTATGTACTGATGACCTTTTCGGATCGAAACTAATCTACCTGGAAACAACCGTTTCATGACAGAGACCAAAAACTATACGATAGATCAAACCAGTAACGAAAAGAGGGTTCCTCATTCGCAGAAAATTAAAGTACCGACGTCAGTGGTAGACGTCACTAAAACCTCCCGGGGTTTTATTTCAGTGACAAAGGTGACAAAGGGGTAGATACTTAACTACCCTGACCTACCGTATTAGAAGCAAAAGACTTACAACTCAAAATCCGGTCGAAACAGTCAGAGGAGAGTGAAAGTAGTTCTCCGAGAAATCAAAAAGAAACGAAAAACGGTATACCCACCACAGTAGACGTATAGACTCCAATAACTATAAAGAGGGCCGTCAGAACTAAGGTCGAACACGAAGGAGGTCGGGTCGTAAAGGGTACTACAAGAGACGAATATTCAATTTATTCGACCCACTCTTATATGCCGGAACTATATGAGGAAAGGGGTAAACCTTGGTTAGACGATAAGGTACAGACCAAGATTGAGTCTCCGTTGGTTTGTCTTATACTAAGAATCGGGAGTCATCCTCCACTTTAAAGGGTGAGTAGAATTCCGTGGAATAAATGAAGGGTACTGGGAATGAGATCTACAGACTCTTATACCTGGGGAGAAGTTAGTCAGAAAGGTCACCCTAGTGAACTACTTTGGTAACCCAGGAAGTTTCAGGTAGGTATACCCGTGGTACTACCTACAACAGACTACGGCGAGTTGGAGGACTATCCCTTCCTCCCCACGAGAGGACCGAGGTCCTGTAACGACCTTGTGTAAACCGTCCTTCTATAATTCGTTGTCTCTACTCCGAATCCTTGGACTATAAGTCGACACACGAATGACAACAGGTTTGTAATCCTTTGGTGTGGGCCTCAGTCACCGGAATCTATACACGAGTTCCCGTGCATGACTTTTTACTACGAGAAGTGGACTCTCGAAAGAGGTGAACTTTGTGAGAATCCAACTGACTTTTCTGCACTAGGGTCCTTCAGTTCAGGCAAATCNATCCTTGGACTATAAGTCGACACACGAATGACAACAGGTTTGTAATCCTTTGGTGTGGGCCTCAGTCACCGGAATCTATACACGAGTTCCCGTGCATGACTTTTTACTACGAGAAGTGGACTCTCGAAAGAGGTGAACTTTGTGAGAATCCAACTGACTTTTCTACACTAGGGTCCTTCAGTTCAGGCAAATCAGACGACGGTCCCTTACGGTCGGAAGAAAGAGTAGGTCGGAGACACAAGGACACACACACGTGCGTACACGGAGACACGTGTGTGTAACGACCTTCTTCCGTCGGGACCCATGTTGGAGTAAAATGGACCTGCGCTACGAATCGAGAACAAGAAGCCCTGGTATGTGTAGAACCTTTGTTAGGTTTGGACCCACTATTAATCTTTTATTGATCGGGACTCGAGAGGACACAGAATGGAGCCCCCACTCTCCGGACTCAACCCGTCCCACAGGGGTGCGTAGTCGAACACTTGATAGTAACGCAGGACCGTGACGGGCTCATGTACCAGGTTCAGTTTTTGCAGAAGATCTTTCGGTCCGTCGTTCAAACCCAAACCCTTACCCCTCAGACGTGATTTGTAGTGCCTCTTCAGGCTCCACAACCGTGTAGGAAGACTCCACTACTACTGTACTCTCTCCAGACTGTCCATAGGGCTCGAAATGTAGACCAGACAGTTTTACACGGGAACAGAACGTCGTCCTACAGGTCGGACACCGGTGGAAGCTAATACTTTGTAGTGGGTTTGGCAGGTAGAACCCTTTTAGTGGTAAATCCAACTCTACCGAGGAAAGTAACTTATAAATTACGAGTAATTCGAACTTTACAAAGGAATATAGACATATAAAGTATGCTTTAGCCAGACTTGATAAAGGAATATAGGTAATCTACCCGTTTTAAATTTTGTACATTCTCCGTACAACCTTTTATCAGGATTAAGAAAGACGACTCAGACGTCTAACAAGGTGCACACGACCTCTCGTCACAACGTTATCGGCCACTCCAGGGTCCAGTCACCTGCCATCCCAACAAGAGGAGTGACCAAATATGTTATATCTTTGACAGAGATGCGGGTGCCTCTGGCTCCGTTGACACAAGTGACGTCGCTCGAAACGTTGTTACGCCTTGACCTGTGTTAGGCGCGGAGACAGTCACCATATGACGTATGTTTGGAGCACGAGTCCGGTGTGTCACTTTATTTAGGTAGTTTCACTTTAAGCCAGACACGTATAGTCGTACCCGTTCTATCTTACTTCATATTACGTCATTTACTTTATATTACATGGTAGTTTACCTTTCTCGTTCAACGTCTTAAGAGGAAATCACCTCTGACCGACTCACATGTGTTTTGGGTGAAGGAAAGGGACTGTCGGTAGAAACATCGACTTACTCCGGCACAAAGACTCGAAACCAGGTTCCCTACACCCGTCTTCCCTACTCAAGCCGGGATCCGGACGGGGATCTTCGGTCGGAGATTAAACTGGAAAGATCGGGAGTCAAAAGGGTAGACATTTTACCCCTATTAACATTATCATGGAAGGGTTTCACCAACAAATCTCCCGAAGGGACACCGAGTCGACCCTTTCTTAGGTGGACGTTACACCCTCGGGACCCAAACTAGGGACCGAACCCTTCTAGGGGACCTCTTCCCTTTCCGATGGGTGAGGTCAGAAGACCGGACCTCTTAAGGTACGTGACATATTAGGTACCTCAAAGTTTCTCAACCTGTGCTGGCTCGCTGAAAGTGAAGTGAAGTGAAGTGAAGTACTCAATCAAGCATGTGTCCTTGACGAATCGTATCATATATTATAAAGTTAGTCATATTATTGTTAACAATAACACCGATAATAAAAATCGTAATGGCTACTAACCTGAAGTGGAAAAAACTGTAATGTTACCGTATTTCTGTTACACGTAAGTCATTTTAGTATGAAGTTTAAAACTTAAAACTAGAAAAGGTCCCGATTGTTATATACCATGTCTTCAGACGATACTAAGACCCGTCCGAGGGTCAGTCGGTGTGTCAGTGTGTCCCTTTGTTGTTTTTTGTCAGTGTGCCTGTAGGTAAGAGATGGGTCTGTTGTAAATACAAAAAGTAAAAGTCAGGTCATAAGTTCCAGGACTTTCTGACTCCCGTCCTCCTGTTCCTCGTCGTCTCCTACTCTACAACCTCCCGTAGTGGTTGAGTTACCTGTACTCAGACTCGTTTGAGGACCTCTGTCTCCTGTCTCCTCGGACCACCCGACGTCAGGTGCCCCAGTGTCTCTCAGCCTGTCCTGACTTGCGGGCTTGTCGTTGTTCCGTGTCGATTCCCTAAGTACCCAATTCACAGTAATTTGTTGAGAAACTAACTGTTATAGAAGTTAAACCGTACATTGGGTAACATTCCTTTCTAAACATAAATAAGGATAATAAGTAAATACATGATACTGACGACAAAGATGATGATGAAAAGTACCTTCCTTTCCTAACACTTATTATGCATTACTCGTGGTTGAGTTTGACTCTGATAATGGAGGTACTAAGGTGAGTCTCGTTAGGAGACCCCTTTTACGACAATCATAAAACGAAAATGTCTATTCTTATAGCTGAACGTCTCGTCGAGTGATTGACCATTCTTTGTCTTGATTATATACTTGTGTCAGTAACAAACTGCCTTATGTCTAGTGGAGCAATTGATTGACACCCAGACTTCCTAAGGTGTACTCGTATTCAACTCGATTTTCAAACACATACCGAAAATAAATGATTGACTATCGTGCACCGTAACAAGAGAATGGCATCGACAATGATACTTATAAAAAGTTTCTTTTGGTGACTATTATAACGTTTCCCTTTTGTCTTATCATCGTTCTTTTTTTCTACCTGACATTTTCACGGATCTGACCATTCTCCTTCTATGGTAAGTCGAGAACGCCAACGAAGTTGACACTTTCTTTTTCGGGATGTTATTCTTTCTACGAAACTGTTCGTCGAACCCCGTGAACAGTTTAACAACAGTCTCTTCTTTCGTCTCAGATTTAAGATCTGCACGGGGTGTCATCTCCAGTGATTTGGGTAGTTCAAAGAAAGGTTCGTGAACCGAATGACTCTATTTGTTAAAAAAGGGTAATTAAAAATTTGAATACCCCTAAAACTCCTTTTTTGTTTTGTGTTGAAGTTTAAGTACTTACACGGAGAATATATTTGTTCAGAAACAAAAATCTTCACATGACTCGTATAAGTTAGTTTTGTCCTCTGAAGTCCCATGTCACATCAGTGAAAGCTGTTTGTCGAGTTTTTAACTCTGGTAAGCTCATATTTCTCTAGAAGTTCTCAGTTCCCTTTTTAAACTTTAGATTATTTCTATGTCACTCCGATTTCGACTTTGAGGTTATGAAACCAGTGGACTACACTTTTGGTTGAGTAAATCTTTTCTGAGACTGCGACTATTTCTGACTTCCGTTTTCCTCTTCGCCCCAGCGCGTACCTCCTCTGGATCTAAAGACAAGTCCACATGCACCGCCACCACCAAATCAGCGATTCAGCACAGGCTGAGAACGCTGGGGTACCTGAGATCGGGCGGTCCGAAAAGACAGGTACCCTAAGAGGTCCGTTCTTATGACCTCACCTAACGGCAAAGGAAGAGGTCCCCTAGAAGGGCTAAGTCCTTAGGTCCCAGAAGACGGACCGTCCGTCTAAGAAATGGCTGACTCGATACTCCCTTCGGGTAAGTTCAGATGTATAAAGGAGAATTTATAACAATGTAAACCCCCCCACCATCAAAAGAAAGTAAATAAAGATTGTTAGTAAAGTAAAACTAGACAAGATCCTGGATACAAATAATCTTTACACCAAAATTTGAATGTCTTTCAAAATTCTGAGTACGAAATTGAATTGAAATTTAACAATAAAAGACAAAAAATCTTAAGATACGGTTTTCTTATATCGAGGTACTATATTGATAAAACTATAAATTTATAAACAAACTACCGACTACTTCACCATTAAAAACACACGAGGGACCCATATATTTTTGTTAAATAAATACGGGAGATTACTACTGTATCCTCGAAGTATTTATGATTGATCTAGTTCCAACGGTAAAAAGAGTGGATTTTAGGATGTATGGATTATGAAAAGGATGAAGTCAAAAAGACTCTATCTACACGATTGTAAAAATTACGAAGGACATCTAAAATGTAAGAAAGAACTATTAAAAGAATTAACATAAAGGACAGAGAAATCCGATGTTTCAATCTATATATGTGATAGTCTTAAACATAGTCTTAAAAATAAAGTTTACAAACAACAACAACAACAAACAAAACAAAAATGTACTTTTTGATAAAAAAGACTGGGATTATCCTTACTATAGGCAAAAAAAGACAGAAACAAATGAAAAATTTTTAAATTTGTTGTATATCGACCTAAAAATTTTCAGACTGAACTTTTTAGGGTGAGAAAATTAATCCTTTGTGTCGGGTAACATTCATCAGTGATTCTTTTAAACATGGCACAATAAAAGTCAAAATCTACTTTTATCTACTCTACCAATCTATCACAGGGACTAAGTTACCTCTACTTAGACTCGTTTGAAGGCCTCCGTCTTCCCCTGCTCCCCGGGCCGCACGACGTCGGGTACCCCAACGTTTCGTACCCTGCGCTGCCTCACTGATTTCCTGGTGTCGTTGCACCCGCTATAAAAAAACGAAGAAAAGAAGAGGAGACGACTAAAAAGAAGATCTTTAATGAAAAATTAAGGGAAAAGGGTCAGAAAACATGCAACATATAACGTGAAGAAAACCAGAAAGTGACCGTAGAAAATTTATAAATCGTATGTGTGAACTCAGCTTACACTTACTCGTGAAGTCGGCAAAAGAACTTCAGGTTAGTGAGAGGGAGTGGAAACTCCGATATCAAGAATACTCAAATTAGTTTGGAGTAAATATACAAAAGATAAGTCAACGTTGAAAAATTTTCTAGAGAAAATTTACAATACGTCGTGAAAATTTATAGACACCGTAGTGGGAACATTCTAATACGTCCGATGGTTGTTACGACCGGTGTATAGGACTGAACTTCCAGTACAAATGTTTGACTGGACAAGTTAGACTAGAGTTTCTTTTACGAAGAATCTTAGTTACCTTTCTTGATTTTTCAATTTTATACCTTGTATGGGAGAAATTTCTATAAAGAATTTTTTTACTTTACTTATAGACTCTACAGGGAGGACAACAAGAGTTACTACTTGACACATAAACACAAAGACTTCAACAGGCAGTTACGGGTCTTCTTACTACGACGTCCCGACCGTCGTCGTTTACGTCAAGGTGGTCGGGGGTCGTCCACCGTGTTTACGGGAGTCGGAGGTCCTTTTCCAGATTTACGAGGACGTCTTGGTTCTTCGTCGTCTCTCTTCGTCGTCTCTCCTCTTCTTGCAAATAGTAGAGTTCCTCTCACACCAGCCTCCCGACCTCAACCCACTTCAGGCTCCGTCAGTCCCTTGGTTGTGTTGAGGTAAATTAAAGTAAGTTGAAGGTGTTTTCCCCCCTTTTTCACCAAAAGGGTTGTCGTCTCGTCCTCCTTCTCTTTTCATGAGTTTCTCCCCCTTTTCAGACTTAAAATACCTTATAAAAGTGCCCCACCAGGAAAGAAACTACCATTTTGTGGCAAAGAATTTTTTACTTGGGTGGAATGAAGGGGGCGGGGGTTTATGTTTTGTTTGGTTTTGATTGGTCCCGAGTCGACCAAAACGGGTCCCTACCTGAAAGGAGAAGTCTTTTTCTAGGGGCACAGAGACACTTGACCGTCGAGGTTGCGACTACCCTTCTCAGGACGGGAATCTAGCGGGCCACGGGCCCGAACAGACCAAGGACAGTCAAGGTCCCTGCACCCTCTTTAGGTTACTGGTCCTTTAGAAACCTCTTCTCGTCAGAGATCTTAGGGGTCGGAACCGCGGAATTAAATCTCCTCGTCTTCAAGAGCACTGTGGAGGGTCAGGCGGGCACCGCTGTCCTCTGCGTGCCCACTCGCACGTCGGGGTCCCTCGCGTGCGCGGATGGATGGACGCTTCCCCCCGCGGAAGAGTAGGAGGAGGGGGGTCTCCTCCGTTTTGTGCCCGGTTAGGCTCCTCATGCACAATTCCGTTTCTTCCTAGGTCTTGGCAAAGAGCGTAGTCGAGCAACCGCTCTCGGGAAGGGTAGAGGAAGTGTACGCCGGTTCCAGCGGACCCGAAACGTCGACCTCCGAGTCACGGTGCGGACCCCGTTTTGAGGTCCTACTTTTTCGGCGTTCTTCTCCCTTCTTCCACTACGCTTTATAGGTCTAGCCCCACACTCACAGTTCCCTTCCCGCCTCTCTACTGAAACTGACACACACTACGACACTTACCGTATCTAACCTTTTGTTTTCATTCGTGACTCCCTTCGTTCTTTCGTGGCACTTTGGGTGTGCCCGACTTTTATGGGTCAACACCAACCCCGACCAGACCCCGTTCCTCCTTTCCGTTCTCACCCTGGGAGTCTGGTGGAGGGTGGGCGGGGTCGGCTACCGGGAAACATGAATAAAACTTCCCGTTCCGTCCCACAAAGTAACCGCACGTTCGAGGCTGGACCTTTATGATGAAACACCACCCCCTTCGACCAATTGCACTCTGAAGGGTAAAAGTTCCAATCTTTACTCCCAAACTGTCACTGATAATGATAAGTCACTATTGTTACACACGCACTCGTCCGTTCATACTTTGGGTTTACAGAAGGCCAATTACCTCACCCTCGAAAGGCGCAACTAAGAACGAACACACACGAGAACGACGACTCTGAGACCCTTCGTCGGGAAATAGTCACTGACGCAGGTGTCGGAGAACAGCGCAGACAGTGTAAGAGGAGTAACAAAGGAGACGTCGGTGTCACGGCGAAGACTCAAGAGGACCCCAAAGCTGTGTCAAGTAAAAAGAGTAGCCCAGGAAAACTCGAAAACACAAAGTGCCTCCATCTTATTTAGAGCCCGGAAGAGCGGAG